>CAUYQG010008762.1:0-11759 GCA_963574415.1 Tarsius wallacei | reverse complement strand
TCGCGAGTCAAAGAGTCTGCTACTAACAGAGTCAGGGAGAATGAAAGCGGGAGGCTCTTGATGTAGTTTTGGGGTCCCATTCCGTGGGCGCAAGCTGGGCCCCCAAGGAATGCTGCCGCTCCTGGAGCTGCATTGCTGTCCTGAAATCCTCGTGGTGGCCAAGGGCATAATGATGTCTGGACAGTGAATGCGATGGCGCCTGAGAATTTGGGCATGCCCACAGACGCACAGCCCCAGGGAGCGTTATAGCTCTCTCAGCTCAGGGGCCACCCAGCCAAGCTCTGAGAAGTGCTTACAGCCCTGTCAATACAGCAGGCTGGTGAGCCAGCCCCTGAGAAGTTGGTTTACAGTTCTGTTGGTTTGGCGGGCCAGCAAGCGGGGTCCCCAAGGGGTGTTGAAGGTTTCTTATCTCAGTGGGTTCTGTTCTTCTAGTCTGGTGTTTGCAACTTTTCTGCTTCAGCAGTTTCAGACTCTTGTCTCAGGCCCAGGGAGAATGAGGGATGCCGACACCAGAGAGTGAGTAAAGAGGCATTCATTAAAAGATAAGAAAACTCCCAGGAGTTGGAGGGGACCCAAGAGTGTTGCTGATGATGCCTCGGCTGTCCACAGACCTGGGAATGGGTGTCCTTATTCCAGTCTGTGGAGCTTACAGAAGTTTGTTTTTGTTTTTGTTTTTGTTTTGTTTTGTTTTACCAGGACCTGCCCTAATCTATCTGCCTAACCATTGTCTCCACTCTCATCCACCCGTTTGGAGTGATGACCCTAACTTCCTTTAGGGAATAAAGACAATGACTGGTCTGGCTATTTCCTGCTAGTCACGGGCATCATATGAGAATGGCAGCTAGGGACCCCCTGGAGTGCGATCTGTGGGTCTTTGGTAGTAGGAAGATTCCATACAAGATTCCATCTGCATTATCATCTAGAGTTTGCCTCCAAACAAGAGGAAGCAAATTTTACAATGAAGCTAACTACGCATGGACTCAATATGAGCAGTATACAAAAAGGAGCTATCAAGGGAAAGACCCATGTCCACAAGTTAGAAATTTTGGGGGAGGATAAGAAAGATTGTAGGCCGGGCTCGGTGGCTCAGCCTGTAATCCCAGCACTTTGGGAGGCCAAGGTGATTGGATTGCCTGATCCCGTGGGTTCGAGACCAGCCCGGGCAACCTGGCGAGACCTCATCTCTACAATAAAATAAAATAAAATAAAATAAAATAAATAGTTGGGCATGGTAGTGCATGTCTGTAGTTCCAGCTACTTGGAAGGTTGAGGTGGAAGGATCACTGGAACCCATAAGGTCGATGCTCGGTGGCTGTGAGCATACATACCACTGCACTCCAGCCTGGTGGAGGAGTGAGTCTCCAACTCAAAAAGAAAAAAAGAAAGAAAGATTGTACTCAACTGGAACTTGAACCAGGTTGTTCTTTTAAAATTTCAATAAATTAGATATTATTATTATCGTTGTTGTTTAAGAGTTGCAGATTTTCCTCTACCTAGGAGAAGGTGATAACCAAAAACAAGTCTCATTTAAGAACATGCACGTTCCTCCGTGTTCTGCTGTGAGCATATCCAATGTGCGACTGTTTTCCAGGGCTACATTCGCTAATGAACTGATGAATGCCTGCTGAATCTCAATAGCAGCTACTGTGGCTTTCCATCCCTGTTGTACCAGAGGGTGAGGTTCAAAACACCTTTCTAGCAGGGATAGTCCAACAAATCAAAAGAAACCTCTGGCAATCAAGTGCCCTATTTCAGGTCTTTGTAAGACTGGGTGGTCAAGGGCTCATCCTCCTGAGAGAGGAGATAGCTAGAGAAAAGCTAGGCAGACAGACAGGGTGGGTCCCCCAGTAAACGTAGTGAACTTGCAAACTTCCGGCAGTTCTCTCTGTGATATGCTACTGCTTAAGCCCTCCATGTTGGCAAGGTCCCTACAAGCCTCTCAAGCTAGGGCTTAAGTACTCACAGCTGGGATAGAAAAACAATCAATCAGCTTGCTGCCAAGTGCCAACCAATCAACTCACCATTAGGCTCCTATTTCCTGCTGATTAGTTCTTAGTACTGACCAATCAATCAGCACAGCTAGTGCCCACCAATCAGCTCACAGCTAGTGCTAACCAACTGACTCAGTCTTAGGGCTATATAATTACCAGGTTTTGGCCTCAGATCGGCAATGTTCTTTGTTCCCCTCCCACTGTGGAAGCTTTTCCGTCCTCTCAATAAATTCTGCTTTCTCAACTTTCTGGCAATCTGTGTCCCTCATTCCTCTTGGGCATGAGACACGAACCCAATCTGACGAGTTGCAGAAGATCATTAGAGCCAAAGATCCATGCACCCCGGAGGCTGACTTGTCAACTGATGAGGCTGGTTGAACTTGGAGAGCTGCTGGCAGAAGGCAAGACTCTGAAGCTGAGACACTCATGGGGACTGAAACTCTCTCAAGGCTTGGCTTGCCAGCCCATTACAGCAACACTCCTGGGGCTAGGCTTGCCAGCCCACTGAGTCAGCAACACTATCTAGGCTTGGTTTGCCAGCCCAGTAGAGGCAATACTCTTGGGGTGAGGTTTGCCAGCCCATCAAGCTGATATTTTCTGGAGCTCAGCTGACTGACCCATTGAGCTGACACTCTCAAAGTCCAGGCTGACCTGAAAAATCTATATCACTCCTAGATTAGATATATCATAGTTAGGCATTTCCAGGCTTCTGCAATGACGTGGTCACAGGGAAAGTTACAAGAAAGATCCTGATTTTAGAATATGTCCTGAGAAAGCCACTTGAGCCTGACTGAGGATTGTAGCCTTAGGGATAGTGGCCACTATTGTGCAAGCACCTTTCCATTGGTAGGATAAAACCAAATATAACCTATCACCATATCAAAAGTAATACCTGGTTTCAGTTAAGGAAGGTGCTCTGATAGCTCAAAATGGGAAGAATATTCCAGGGGTTCCAGTTTCCTTCAATTTGTCAGGGTCGCGGGAACGGTAATGAGGAAAATCCTCCTCAGACAAGCCCAGTCGTTCCTGCTTGGTGTTTTCCCAGGGGTCGCCCCATAATGTGTATGAGTTACAAGGCATGATGATTGGGGTTATATAAACAGTTACCCATAGGAAGTCTCATTACAGTACTTGGGGGTGAGACATCCCGCCCAGGGTAGTCCCAAGTGTGATAGGAAGTAGAAGCATTTCCCCCACAACTCTGTCACTTCTTCAGCCTTAACCGATGCCTTTTCTCCTTGCACGCCTTACTGGTCAGGTTTTACCGCTCCTTTTATTGCAGTGAATTCATACCAGGAACGGTTGAGATTTCCAATCTTCTTGAGAGACAGTGATAGAGCTATTGGGGGAGAGTTAGAGAAGGTCCCTCCTGTGGGCATATCTGGCAATTTGAGCAATTACCCTTTTGAGCCAGGTACATACTGAAGGAAGAAGGGGGGTGTTTGTAAGAAGCTATAGCTGGTGATGCCAGAAATAGGAAGTAAAATACACTACTCATTCTGCTCATTCCCATGTGAGAAACCTTGTAGGAGGGGTAAAAGGAATGACTGTCTAAGAAGATAATCCCATGGGCATTCAGGGTTAAGGGGTCCTTGGCAAAGGCATTTAACAGTGCAGACCAAAAGTAACAGTGAATATAGGTAAAATTGCAAGGAGAATATCCATAAGAGATTAACTGTTGGCACTTATCTTTTATGATCTTTAGCTTGAGGTCTCCAACTTCTTCACACTAGTGTTTTGAGTGCCCTTCTAGGTCAGCAGAAACAACTTCTCCTGGACTCCAGACTTTATGATGATGAATGTATGATCTCTAGTATGATGAATCCAAGAGTCTATTCTGGTGACTGTCACTGCTGAAAGAGCGAAGAAAAGGACCATATAGGGTTCCTCCCATTCTGAGTCTAAATAAGGGAAAAGAAAGGGAAGAACTCTCACCAGTACCAAGTTTCCTGGGTTCCATATACCATTCTACAACATACTCTTATCCTTTTTCAATAAGTGTGAACGCTCTCTATTTTCCTCCCCTATGCTTTCCTTCCTTAAACAACCAGCCACTTTATTGCAGGCCGAAAATTTACCACATGAGATCCTTTCCTATACACAATTATTCCTGTCCTTTATATCTTCCCTTACCAGAATTATACTTCTATACCCACAACTTTCTTTACACCTTTGCTTTCTTTTCTGGCTTCTCCCTTTGCACCTTTCCATATAACCTGCTACATTTGTACTTTGGATTACCCCTACTAACTTTAATTATGGTTACATATATCCCAACATGATGGCCAGGACCACATGACTGGCACCTGCGTTCATTTAGAAATTTGGGTTCCAGTTTCCTAATATTCACCTGGTGATTGTTTAGGTGATGGCAAGTTATGCCAGGTACTTTAGCAGTGGGTAACTAACCTAGCAAGATGCCTCTCAAAAGCTAATTCCTTGCATATAAAGGTTTTGTGTATTCGCCAGGTTATGATGACATGGTGGAAAAATGAAAAACCAGAGCCTCCTACCTTTTGCCAGAGAGTCTTTACATTTAGAGAAAATTCTGAAAGTCTTTACATCTCCCTGCTTTTTGAAAATGATGGAAACACACTTTCCTCAGCCACAATCCAAATGGCCACGCAAGCTACTCATACTGCCCCACAATGCCATCTCCTTAGCCTGAAAAAAGACCCATGACATTGAGCACAAAAGGGGACAACAGCCACAGCAATCTCAAAGAAAAGAAAATGCAATAGGAAAGTTGAGGACACGAAGCCTGGGAAATGAAAGAGATATGTCTGCTTTAACTCACCCTGCTGATGATCCTGGATGAGCCCCCAAAATGGTGTCGATTTTTTCTCTTGAGAGTTGACAAACTCAGGCCCAAGGAATGTTCCAGTTCCTGGGGCTGTATTGTCAGTCTAAAATCCACATGGTGACTGAGGACACAATGCCATCTAGATAGGGAATGTGGTGGCATCTGAGAACTTGGAGTTGCCCACAGTCACCAGTCCCAAGGAGTGCAACTGCTCTCTTAGCTCAGGGGTCATCAAGCCAAACCCTGAGAGGTGCTTACAGCTCCATCAGTGTGGTGGGCTAGTGAGCCAGCCCCCAAGAAGAGTTGATACCTCTGTCAGTTGGGTGGGCTGGTGAGCCAGCCCCCGAGAAGTGCTTACAGCTCTGTCAGTTTGGTAGGCCAGCAAGCCAGGCCCCCAGAGAGTGTTGAAGCTCTCTCAGTTTGGCGGGTCCGGCTCTTCCAGTCTGGCATATGCAGCTCTTCAAGTTCAGCAGCTTCTCTAGTTCAACAGTTCCAGGTTCTTGTGTCACACCCAGGGAGAATGAGGGACACGGACACCAGAGAGTGAGCAAGTTGGCATTTATTAGAAGACAGAAAATCTCCTGGCAGTTGGAGGGGATCCAAAAGAGTGTTGCTGATGATGCCTCTGCAGTCAGGGGTTCATATAGTCTTGAGAGCATGCTGACGGGTTGGCAGTAGCACCATGGTATGGGATTGAGATGCACCATGGTATGGGATTGAGATGCACCAATCGGGAGATGGTTGGGAAGGTGCAATCAAGGAGGAGCACGTGAAAGGAGCAGTCCACAGACCTGGAGATGCGTGTGCTCACTCCAGCCTGTGGGGCTTGCAGAATTTTTTACTGGGACCCACCCTAATCTGTCTGTCTATCTGGTTTCTTCCTTTCTCCTTTCTCACCATGCCAGGAGAAGTTACTAAACTCAGATGAGGCACACTGTGTCTGAAATGATGGCAAAACGTCCAGAAAAAAATAAATTTGGGGGTAATTAAAATGTGATCCTTTAGACTTGGAGAAAGTATAGAGGTAGAAATAATGGTTTCAAGGTTTGCTGTTCACATTGTTGTAGCATTTCAGCAAATGCTATTTTCCTGTTATATTTCTGTTCTCCACTGGATTGTTAACTCCACAAGGCATGGATGTAGTGGAGAAAACACATTTTCTTTTCTTTTCCTTTTTAGGTTCTTAGGAGAGACACTTCTGAAAAAAATAAAAACAATAAAAAACAGCAGAAGTTTATTAATGTATGCTGTACCCATCACACAAAGAGCCCTCAGCTCAAAAGTATTTCTTTTCCAAGGCAGTTGTTTAAATAGTATTTTAGCAAAGAGCCATAAATGGTATTTTAACAAAGAGGCTGTGGAGTGACAAGACAAAGAAGAGAGAAGTTCCATTTTATTAAGGGAAGGGGAAATATGAGAAGATAGTAAACCTGTTCCCAGATTCTTCTGATACCTGCTAGTGTCTTCTCCGGGCCCAGAAATAAGTATTGTCTCCAGAGAGGAAGGATTTGCATCCTGTCATCAGGCAAACAGAGGCTGAGGCAGTGTTCCCTTGCATTTTTAATGTCCTTACAAAAATCTCAATATTTTGGAGAGGAATACTTTGGTTTCCATCAGGGACAAGTTCATAATCTACATATTTGTGATCCACACAATAGGAATAGTGTGGGGCACACAGTAGTGCATTATTAACAATGAAAAAAAAAGTGCTTCATGTAATGGAAACCAGATATAGTATACAGTGAGTAATATATTGATATATTGTTACTTTAGACATGCTCCCTGCCTTTAGTTAGTGTTCTCAGCCCAGTAAGAACCAGTCACAACAAACTCTGGACAACCAGGCAAAAAAAAGATGGGCCAGAGCTGTAGACACATAGGTGAGGATCCATGAATCTGCTTCTCTGGCTAGGACAGGCTGGAAGGAAGGCACTTATCGAAGGGTTCTAATTAGATCTGTTCTTTTAATGAAGAAAATGAATGCAGAGAGCTTCCTATGCTCAAAAAGAGTTATCGTTTTGTAGTTTATCTGGCTTTTTGTCCATGTTTAGGTGGAGTGACAGTTCTCTTTCTAGTTTCCCTAGGTGGTTCATGCAGTATATTGAGATAATAAGCCTTTGTTTTGTCAATGAACATTTGTACTTCATTGCTTCCTGGAATATATGTGAATATTTCTTACATGCATAGACTGAGCAATGATCTGGTCATGGTATCTAAGGTGTCCATAACCTTGAGTATTTACTATACATCATTTGTATGCGTTGGTAACATGTCAAGCCCTCTCTTCTGGCTCCTTTGAAGTATACCATATGTTTTGCTAACTATACTCACCCAAGAAGGAGAAGTGAACAGGAGGAGAGTGGAATAGGCAATCCCCGGCCTGGAATTAGTGTAGGGAGTTTTTCCTGTTTATTCCCTTTTTTGTCAAGGCTACTCCTCGTTCTTGGCTTGGGAAGGTCCAAATTCCACCCCTGGGGTTCTGCAAAGATGGGTGCCTCTGTGTTGAGAGCATCTTTAGTCCTAATTTTGAGCCAGGACTTTGTGCCTCTAAGTAATTCTCTCAGCACCTTCAAATATCTCACTTAAATGGCACCCTTCCCTGGTCTTTATACTGCTACATGTCTTTCCTCAGCCTTTCTTGTTGTCATTTCTCTAGGAACTCAGACAAGAGGGATTTTTAAAGCAATATTAACAACAGACACACACAAGTGTTCAAAGACACCTTGATCTGCAGAACTAATTTTATTTTGTAAATAATCTATTATTCTTATTTCATCACACAATTTAACTGATCAACATTAATAATTAGGATCTGAATTTTCAAATGACAACAAACTGGCAATGCAACCTACAAAATTAATTGTTGTTGGCTTTTAGGGTTAAAAATTCTGGAGCATGTCTAATAATATTAGATTTATATAAAAATAAATACTCAGGGAGTTCCGGCAAGATGGCAACGGCGAAGGTGGAATTGTGAGATTCTCCGAACGTGAGTTCCCCAAAAGACTCTTGCTTTCCTTCCCCCACCCCCCTGCCCACCACCAGCCGCACTGGTCCGAGGCCTGGGGACCCTCAGTCCCACACAGGGCCGGATATTGTGGCCTGGCTGCTGCCGTGGGCGTGGGAGTCTCGGGTCTCCACTTTCTCCCTGGCTACATGGTCTCACCCAGACCAAGCTGCCGGTCACCCAGGGAGGCTCTAGGCACCCGCCTCTCAGAGATACCGATTCCATTTCTGGCTGAAATACCCTATGAGTAATCAATCCAGGGACACTTTCGCCGCTCACCGCCTGCCCTATGGCGTTTTGGAGCTCTGGAGCTCTGGACCTCTGGGCCCACCCTGGCTGAGGCACTCAGCGCGCGAACCCATGCTTGTGTAAGGGAACACCATATCTTGAGGAGGTGCTGATCAGAGCCTCTCAGCTCCAGAGGAGGGAACTCCCAACCCCCTCCTCCACCCCAGCCTGCTGGTGGTGCCCCGGATCCAGCGCCCAGCTGTGCAGCTGATCCCCGGTGCCTCCCACGCCACCACAGTCCATCATAGTGGATTGCCCAGGGACCCAAACAATCAGAGAGAAAGGATCTGCGAAAGTGAAACTGCCACCTCGGCTATTCTCCAGGCAGAGACTTGCATTGCCCCGCCAACCTACCAGCAGCCTCCACCTCCATTCCCAAGGGACCAAACCTACATTCCACTGCACAGAAAGATTGTAAGACGGTGGGAAATAGGTCCCAGTGGGCTCATACACTGGTAGGTGGATGCTGGAATCAGCATATAGATTCTGAATCAAAGCTTCCCCCTCAATTAAACCTCAAAACTGCAAAAAGTACAGCCTGCAGCCCATACTCCAACCTCAAAAGTGAACAAACCCAGAGGACCCTCATAAGGAAGAACAGGAGATTGCACAAGCAAAGCAAAAGCAATCCCACCTTCCCTGAAACAGAATTAAAGAAGGGGAAGGAAAGGAGGAGAGAGAGAGAAATCTACACAAATGAAGAAAAACCAAAAGAAGAATATGGGTCTCTCCCAGACCCCTGGGAGGGCAGACACTGAGAAAACTGACTTCAGAATGCAAACAATGAAGAGCCCCCAGAATGACAGGTCTCAAACTACAAATCTAGATATCAAGACATTAATGGAGATATTAAAAGAATTGAGGAGAGTCAAGAAGAAACTAGGAAGGAGCTGATAACTGAGAAAACAGCAATAAAGAATACTGTGAATGAAATAAATAACAAACTGATAAGCATGAAAAGCAGAATCACCCAAGCAGAAGAAAGAATTTCAGAGCTTGAGGACTAAAATATAGAACTAATCCAAACTGTTAAAAACAGATAAAACAAGCTCAAAAAGGCAGAACAAAACCTTCAAGAAATCAGCGATTACTTCAAGAGACCGAACCTAAGAGTAACTGGCCTTCCGAAGGCAGAAAGAGAGATAGAGACCACACTGGAAGAAGTCTTTCACAAGATTACTCAAGAAACTTTGCCCATCTAATCAGTGATGCAAAAATTCAAACACAAGAGATTCAGAGAACCACTGCAAGACAACCAATGAGGAGACCAACTCCTAGACACATAATAGTTCGCCTAAACAAAGTGGGTGTAAAAGAAAAAATCCTAAAGACAGCAAGAGAAAAAGGCCAGATCACCCTACCATGGAAGACCAATTAGAATAACAGCAGATTTATCTACAGAAACCCTGCAGGCTAGGAGAGCTTGGAGCCCTATCTTCAGAGTCCTAAAAGATAAACAATTTCAACCAAGGATAACATACCCAGCCAAGTTAAGCTTCATCAGTGAGGGATAATTAAAATCTTTCCCAGATATCCAATCCCTAAGAACCTACACTGCCACCAGACTACCTCTGCATGAAACACTTAAGAAAGTACTAAACACAGAACAAAAGGAAAAAAGAACAATGTTCTTCACAAGAGTACAAGAAAAAGAATAAAATACACATGAACCAACCCCAAAACCAAAAGAAAGACAAAAAAAAGTGGAAGAACAACTGTATAAGAACTCTATGATAGGGATAAACTCTCACATTTCAATGATTAGCCTGAATGTGAATGGACTAAATGCACCACTGAAAAGACATAGAATGGCAAAATGAATAAAATACCATCAGGCAACAATACACTGCCTTCAGGAGAACCATCTCACTAGAAAGAACATGCACACACTCAAAGCAAGAGGATGGGAAACAAATTTTCAGGTGAATGGAACACAAAAGAAAGGAGGAGTCGTGATCCTAATTTCAGAAAAAATACCATTTAAGCTATCAAAAATTAAAAAAGATAAAGAGGGCCACTACATAATGATAAAAGGTTCACTTCATCAACAAGAAATATCTAACCTAAACTTATATGCACCCAACATAAGAGCGCCAACTTTCATAAAGCAGCTTCTGGGAAAACTAAAGAAAGATATCGACTCTAACACCATCATAACTGGGCACTTTAATACCCCACTCACAACCCTAGACAGATCATCAGGACAAAAAATTAGCAACGAGATCCGGAACCTCAATGTGACTCTTGACCAAATGGACTTAATCGATACCTACAGAACACTCCACCCAAAGACTACAGAATACACATTCTATTCATCACCTCATGGAACGTATTCTAAGATCGACTACATACTTGGCCATAAATCAAGCCTAAGCAAATTTAAAAGGACTGAAATTTTACCATGCATCTTCTTGGACCACAGTGGAATAAAAATAAACAGTATCACGATCAAGGTTCCCCCAAAACCCACAAAGACATGGACACTAAACAGCATGATGCTGAACAACTCCTGGGTAAATGATGAAATCAAAACAGACATCAAAAGATACCTGGAAACAAATGAAAAGGCAGAAACATCTTACTAAAATCTCTGGGACGCCATGAAAGCTGTAGTAAGAGGGGAAATTATATCACTACAAACCCACATGAAGAAAATGGAAGGATCATAAATTAACAGTCTAACAAGCCACCTAAGGAAGCTGGAAAAGCAAGACCACAAAAACCATAATTTCAGCAGAAGAATCCAGATCACCAAAATAAAAGCCCAAATTCAGGACATAGAAGACAAAAAGACAATACAAAAAATCGATGAAACAAAAAGTTGGTTCCTTGAAAGGATAAACAGGATCAATGGTCCCCTAGCTAGATTGACCAAGAAAAAGCAAGAAAAAACCCAAATAAGCACAATCAGAAACACAAAAGGCGAAGTCACATCCGACCCTGTAGAAATACAAAAGATCATTAGAGACTTCTATGTACACCTGTATGGAAACAAACTTGAAAATGTTAAGGAAATGGAAGACTTTCTGTCATCAAACAACCTGCCTTGGTTGAAACAAGAAGAAATTGAGACCCTAAATAGACCAATAACAATCAAGGAAATTGACTACGTAATAAAAAAACTACCTGCAAAAAACAGCCCTGGACAAGATGGCTTTCCAGCAGAATTCTATAAGACATTTAAGGAGGCGCTCATACCCATCCTACTGAAGGTATTACAGGAAATGGAGAAAGATGGAACTCTCCCCAAATCAATTAATGATGCTAACATCACACTGATACCCAAGCTAGGTAAAGACCCAACAAATAAAGAGAAACACAGGCCAATAACTTTGATGAACATAGATGCCAAAATTCTCAACAAGATCCTAGCAAACCGGATTCAACAACACATCTCAAAAATCATCCATCATGACAAAGTAGGCTTCATCCCTGGGATGCAAGTCTGGTTCAACATTCGTAAAACCAATCATGTAATTAAATATATCAGCAGATGTCAAAACAAAAACCATATGATTGTATTGTTAGATGCAGAAAATGCTTTTGATAAAATCCAGCACCTCTTCTTGATAAAAACCCTTGAACATCTAGGCATACGGGGAACATACCTCAAAATAGTAAAAGCCATCTACAAGAAACTCACAGCCAGCATACTCCTAAATGGACAAAA
>CAUYQG010008761.1:0-14171 GCA_963574415.1 Tarsius wallacei | reverse complement strand
TAGCCGGGCGTGGTAGCGCGCGCCTGTAGTTCCAGCTACTTGGAAGGCTGAGGCAGAAGGATCGCCGGAGCCCAGCAGGTCGAGGCTGCGGTGGCCAGGAGCAGCCACTGCACTCCAGTGTGGGCGACAGAGTGAGACTCCAACTCAAAAAAAAAAAAAAAAAAAAGATATATTATATATCTAATGGCAAAAAAGGAAGTCTTAATGATTCATATTAAAGGAAGCAATTTGCTGTCCAGTGGTCACCTTGTGACGCCTTGGACACAAGCCGTCTCCCAATAACTTGATGCATTTCTGCTTAATCCAGCTTTCAAAATAAAGTGGTCCAACCACTACTGGGTGTTCTAAGGTAACTGCACCCACATTCACCCTTGAGGAGCTCTTCCCTGTGACTTTATCCATCACTCGGGCCTCTGACCTGCAGCTTAGAGAACAGGCTGAGGCATCTAGTTGCTGCTAACCTTGTGGGAAAGGACCTTCCATTGAGACACACGGGGCCAGATCTGTACCAGATGAAGAGGACAGTCTAGCTCCAGAGTCTCGGCACTTCCCACCCTGATGAGAGAAAAGCTCCGGAATTCGTGAGAGCAGAACCTGCCGAGGAGCAGTTTTGCTTAGGCCATTTCACTTCTCTTGCACGATAGAATAACTCCAGAGTAATCTGGGACAAATCACTTACATGTGAAGAGGCTGTTAACAGCCTGCAGAAGCCAACGTTTTTTGCTGGCTCTCTGAGAGGCAAACGCATTTTTATTTAGCCTGTGGTTTTTGCCATAGAACACCAGCAGACAGTGCACTGCCACACACATTTGAGGTCCCTGGGAAGAGCTGTCAATTAAGGAATTAACAAAGGTGCTACCTAAGTTACATCAGTGCAAGGTGGATGAGACACGGGTGAACCTCAACCCCATCTGTACATCAGAATCACTGGGGGCTTTGCAAAAGTACATGTTTCCAGGCTCCTCCCAGACACATTGAATCAGGATAGCTATCTGGGCTGGGTACTGGAGGTAACTGTTGAAAATTTCCTTTCAAGATCAATAAGCTACTTGCCCTACACTAATCCTTGGGTTGGTATTTGGGAACTACTAATCAGACAACCGTTTGCAGTATAAATTGGTTGGCTAAGCACAAGAAGTACTTCTAAGGAGAGGGTTTCTGTGGAAGTTATTCATTTTAACTTGGCTGAGGTTGTTGCTGTTGCTTTTGATCCCATATGATTTAATTCACTTGTAATCAAACTAGTAAAAATTAAAAGTTAAAGCTGCTCTTCTATTTTTTGGTTACTATATATGCTAGTTAATGTGGAAAATCCAGAAGAGAATGAAATATCAATGAACAATCAACTGGAACAATTAAAATGCCTACAACATTTTGGCTTTGCGGTCTATCCTCCTAATATCGTGTATCTCCAAAATAGCTGTGGTTAACCCACTGAATTGGAGCAGGTTTTCATGAAAAAATAATGGGAACATGCCTGTGCTTGCAATTTACATTGTTTCTTTTGATGGAAAGAATAGTTTCCGATCTTGCTCCTTTGGCTAATACAATGTCATCAACGATGTGCCAATCCTTTTCGTAAAGCCAATGAGAAGAGCAGAATCAGGGAGGTGTGGAGGCCCACTCTCCAGATTAATGTGCTGGCAGAAATTTTGTTCGACTCTTGCACTGAACCAAAATCTTTTCCGAGGTTTTTCAGGGTTCAGTAAAAGTGTTTGTTTGAATAAAAACTTCAGTTAAAAAAAAAGTGTTGTTGCTTGCTTTGAAATATTTTACATACCACACAGTTCCCCAACTCAGGAAGAATCAGAAATAGCCACACCACATCATGAGACAAAGAATACAGTTTTTGCAGTTGTTAGAAAACTCATGAAATTTTGTGGAAGGACACAGTTAGTGATCTGAACAAAAGAAAAAGAAAGAGGAATACCCATCTTGCATACAAACCCAATTCCAAACTTAGAGATTCATTTATCCTTTCAAACAACCCCTATCAGTTGGTGTCTAAGCACTGGACACCAAGACTGGGGATTTATAGATGTCTAACACACATCTAAGAAACCACAGAGGATAATGACATGTAATAAATAATTATAGTATTATTGGATAATTCAAATACAGTGTAATCAGATTATATAGGGGGATGGATGATTCATGAGTTGGACTTTGCAGGATGCATAGGATTTCCTAGGTAGGGAAGAGAAGAGCATTCTCTCTCTGAAAAATTAGAAGTACAGGAGTGAGAGAGAAAATGTACTGAATGGACAATGGTCAGTGGTTTAATGTGAATGAAAAACAGAAATGTGAGATGTAATTCAGTTGAGGTCACAGGTCTTAGCAGGATCCAGGTCGTGAAGGGTAGTTACTTACACTCAGAAATTATGTGTTTAACCATCATGGGATGGGTAGCCGTTGAAGAATAAGATTTCTGATGACAGGATGGAGGACGGGCTGGAAGGGGATGAGACTGGAGGCCTCTAGGACAAAGACATCTGTGACAAAACTCAGGTGACTGGCAATGGGCACCTGAAGCAAAACAGTGGCACGGGGAAAGAGAGAAGCCAGATGTGAGAGTTATTAGGAGGACACATTTGACATAATTTGATTGGATGGAGATGACCAAAGGGACGTCAGGCTAGAAAGTACCAGGGAAAACAGCTGACCTAAGGGTTGCTATTTCAACATCTGGTGCCTTCTCCTCTCTCTTTGCCACCGTGTGTCCTGGTTTTCTTTCTTTCTTTTTTTTTTTAAGTCAACAATCTTTATTAGAAGTCTGTAGTTACTGGGAGGAGGCCATGATGCTGGACACACTGTCAAAGTCAATCTTCTCCACGATATTCTTGGGCTTAATGCTCTCCTCCTGGCTACAGATGAAGATCTGTCCCTACTCATCGGTGCTCCAGCTGTACTTGCTCATCCAAACCTTTAGCTGGCTATCTGTTAGAACCCAGAGCATCTCCACCAGCAGCCAGCGGTTGATGTGCTGGTAGGTGATGCCCACGGCACAGCAGAAAAATCTTCAGACAGAGTCTTCAAAGCCAGTTATCCCTGTCAAGAGGTCCATGTTTTCATCAAAGTCTTGCCAGAAGGCCTTGAAGTGGCAGGTCTCCAGCGGGTCCCCAAGGTACAAAATCTGTGGGATTGGCCGCTCTTTTTGATGTGCCAATCATGCACTTGCACAGGGTAAAGCCAGTGTGGCGCAGGTTGGTGAGGGTCTTCAGCAGGATCTGGGCAGTGACTCTGGTCTGAAAGAAGGCTGGGCTGAACTGGTACAACTTCAGAACAGCCAGGTTGGCTTCCAGATCATAGGCATTCTCCTTGACCTGTGTCTCCACATAGTACTTCAAGGTGGCCAGGTTTTCAGGATTGTACCTGTCAATATCCTTGAGCAGCTTACCCACATTCGCTCTCATCTGCTCAAACATTGCCATGACTACGGTTGTGTTCCACAACTAGGGATAGAAATGAACACTACACTGGCACGGTGTCCATCCACAAGGACTGGAAAAGGAAGAGATGGTGGAAACGGAAATATGTCATCGTTGTTGCTCTAACTCCAGGGTGGGGGCTGGTGAAGGGGTGTCCCGGTTTTCTCAGATCCCTTTCCTGTTCTTTGTACTCTCCATCCACTGAGTCTTGAAATGTCACCATCACCACCCACATAGGCCCCCATCACCACTACCCCATTGAACTGCAAGAGCTGAGGCCATACACAGAAGCTTGGGGGGCAGCGGGTCCCTGTTGCACTTCATTTCGCAGTCATAAAGATAACAAAAACACTTGCATATTGCTTCACAGTGCTGACAATTTTTTCACATCTGTGCTCTGCTTGAGCCATATGACCACCCATGTCTGTAGGAAAGACAAATTTATTGTTCCCATTTCACAGAGGAAGAAATTGAGATTGGGTTCATAGTGCATTCTCAGAGAATCAGCATGGTGTAGCTTAGCAAGCCTGTCCCAGCAATCCTAGATTGGTTTCCTACCTACTGCCTCTGGAACTTTCAGCTGTTACCCAGACTCTTGAAGTGTCTATTTTTTCCTCTGAAAATAGGGTGAATCCCTGCCTCCTGGGATCATTGCACATGCTAAAATAAATGATGAGCATAAATGCTTAGGATAGACTTGGTAAAGTCTCAATAAATGTTAGCTGCTGCTTTTGCAGGTCTTCTAGCTCCAAAGCCCCAGCTCATCCTGCTGTATCTCACTGTCCCTTGCTCCTGGGAGAGAAACATTTTTTTCAGAAGGCTGTAATTTGCCTTACAGGCCACTAAATGACAAAGAAAAGTGCCAAAAATGAAATGTGAATATTTCATGGGGCCTGGTATATCATTCAATAGCTACAACTCATGTCTCAAAGTTTTTGAAATACAGAGGAGATAGTGCTGATGGAGAGATGTTAATATTTTAAGACCCACTCCAGGCCTCAACAGAGCCTCCTGTGCTTAGAGGAAATGTAAGTCTTTTAGGGTGAAATGTCGGCATGACTATGTGTCTTACAAGAGGACCAGCTACTGGAATTGGGCAGGGTTTTTGGCTTCCATTTGTCGCTAGTTTCAAGTAGAAACTACAGTCAGAGGTATCGGGGTGTTCCTAAGATCCTGGCAGTACAGGGTGTCGGCAAGGGTGACGAAGCCAAGGGGCTAAGCAGTGTGTCTTCCAAGAAGCCACTGAGTGGATGGAAGTCTTTCTCAAGAAAAACAAGTTTCTAGTTCCCACATCAGGATCGACTTACACCTCCTAAGACTTTTCTACACACTTCTCTCCTGTGCTAATGCTTCATAGTGAACAATGGGAAGGTGGGAGGGGGGATGGGGTGAAAGAGGACGGGCATAGTATTTGGGTGCAAGATGAGGAAGGATATCTTAGGGAAAACAATTCAAGAAGAAAGGAAGAGGGCTTCCATTCTGCCTGGCTGGATGGAATAAACGTTTGAGCAGCATTCTGTCCAGCTGGGGAAAGGCCAAGACTAATTTAACCTTTGGTCAAATGGTTGGGAGTTAGCTAGTTTCCTTTTTCCTCTTACATCACTCCCAGAGATTCAGACAAAAATAACATGGTCCCGATTACATGACATTATGGGCTCTGAAAATACACCAGGGAGGATAGTGTTGAAACCCCTCAGAGGCAAATTAATCCTAGCAAAGCAACAGCTGTAAGATTGATACAAACAGGGGAAACAACAGCATATTGGCTCCGGGTTTGTTTAAAAGTTGACGATTAATCCAAGCAATTAAAAAAAAGGGGGTTAAAAGCATTAATTTGGGAGTGTTTCTGTTACTTGAAGATGGTGCTTATTGAAATGCTCACCAATCCCTTATGTGCTGTGGTCCACTGTTCGATACCCTTTGGAATTTAATTCCCAAATTGTTTTTTATCCTTTTATTTCAAACTGAAATAAGTGTCATGGTGAGAAAGAGCTTACCTCTGCTGAATCAGAACTTCAGCATCAGGCCTTTATCAGGGAAGCCAAGGCATGGGAGTCGCCTCTGTCCTGGGCTACTTGCCCAAATCTGGCAAGCAGGAGCTGGGCACCTGCCCCTCCTCCCCAGGCTGAGCCTGTCCAGAGCGGACACTTGAGTGTTTCCTGAAAGCACAGCCTGCAGCCCCTGGAGGACAATCTGCAGAACTTGTATGCACCATTTGCAGTCAAAAATCAAAATATTTCCTCTCCCTGGGACACAGCAGCCCTCTCTACAGCCTCCCACTTTGCAATTGGGCATTACTTGGAGACCCAATATGAACCCTAGAATAGAAATCTCACAGCTGGAGCAGAGCTTAACCAAAAGGAACACACTTCTAGGACAAGAGGAAATTTATCGTAATGGTTACAGACATGGTCTCTGTACTCAGATTGCCTAAATCCAAGGCCAGCTTGGCCCATTGCTGTTTGCGTGGCTTTGGGCAAATCCCCCTCTGTACCTTGGTACCTTCACTTGGAAAATAGAGATAAGAATAGCATCTACATCACAGGATGGTTGGGAGGATGAATGATATTGCCTGGGAAGCCCACAGGCCTGATAAGTAATAAGAACAAAACAAACCAGCTGCTATCATTGTCAGAACCACAGTGCTCTTGGAGGACTTCGCACACTTCCTCTAGAAATTGGGTGGTGGGTGGTGGCCTGAATCTTCATGACTAGGCTATTTGTAACTCTTCTAATCATGAAAACAAATTGTGTCAGGGCAACAGTCACATAATCAGTGAAAAGAGTCCCAACACCAAGCCTGGCAGGCAAGCAGAAGAGAGCTGTGTCTTTCTCTTGGGAACAGGGAAGGTGGTTTGGGCTCTACTAGGATTGGGGGGCTGGGGTCTGTTGTGGGGAAAGAGGGCACGGACTCATCAAAAAACAGAAGGGACTGTTGAAACTTGAGAATGGTTGCTTCTATCCATCCATCCATCCATCCACCCACCCATCCATCCAATAGGCCTTTATTTAATTTATGTCTTGTAGGCACAGTACTAAATTCTGTTTGTACAGAATGAACATTTGATAGAGCCTCGAAGCAGAGACAAATGTTTAAAAATTCATCACATGAATAAATATTTAAGTTAAAATTGTGTTGTGTTTATGGGTTGTTTCAAAAATAAGGCACTATGATAGGGAATAATGAGGGCCCTATTTCAGGGGATGTCATTGATGAAAGGACAGAAATTATCCCAGGATAATGAACAGCTGGAGATTTGAACTTGTGCTTCCTACTGTCTCCTGAACAGGTTGACAGCCTCAACCCACCAGTTCTGGTCCTTCTTGACTTCGGCCTTGTAAACTACCACCCATTGTGTTTCTGCAATGACATCCCCAATGTCCAGCTCCACCCTGGAGAAGGCATTGATTGGATTAGCACAAATTTTTATCCTCTACATGCAGAAACTCAGGCCTGGGCAGGAGGTTGTTACTTGTCCACAGTTGCATGGCAGGTTGGGACTAGAACCAGGACTCCTAAGTCTGGGTCAGTGTTCCGCCCTTATACCCTGTGACTCATAGCTCATACACTAACCCCTCTGGCTCTGACTCTTTCCCAAAGAAATAATGATGAGAGGCTGATGTCTGTTACAAAAATGTCTCCAGAGAAATTCTTTTCAAGGCAGACCTACTACTATAAGAAAACTTGGTCCTTAGTTGGGGACCCCTAATCTGCTCTGAGGTCCCTCCAGGATTCCTCCATTAAAAATTACTAAAAACAGGGCAACCCCTTCAGGTCCCCTCCCACTGTGGAAGCTTCTCTGTCCTCTCAATAAATCATGATTTCTCACTAAAAAATATACTAAAAGCAAAAAATAGAATGAGCCATTATAGGGCATTCCAGAGAGGACACTGTCAGAATGACAATAACTTGACTCAGCTTGCTGTGCTTATATCTGACTGGCTTGACTTTCAGCTTGCCCCATCAATGAAGGAACATATTTCTGGATTATTTCTGACTCATCTGTAGAACTTTTGCTAGCACAGCACATAACTAGTGGGACTTTAACACAGATCTTTTGACTTCAAGCCCAGTGCTTTTCAACTCCAACAAGTGAAGTTAGTAACAAATTCTGTTTGGGATGCATGGAGGTTACAAAAATGGCAAATGTTTCAAATGGTGATTTCCCATGGGCAGACAGAGCGAGGCAGATGGTCACTAATTTATTCAACAAACATTTGCTGAATGCCAGCAAGTCAAGCCCTGTGGATTTTTCTGGTGAAGAAGACAAATTCAAGTCCCACCCTCATGAAGCTAATAATTGTTCAGGAAATTCATCTAATAAATACGTATATAACTACTCAGACAATGATTAATTACAACAGTGCTGAGTGGGTTTATACTGGGAGACTTGGCCTAGATGGGGGGAAGGGCATTATAGGACCCATGACCTGCTCTCTTAAACCAGGGCCTATTTCAGTCCAACC
Organism: Tarsius wallacei; assembly: GCA_963574415.1. NCBI lineage: Eukaryota > Metazoa > Chordata > Mammalia > Primates > Tarsiidae > Tarsius > Tarsius wallacei. The sequence goes on along the minus strand of CAUYQG010008761.1, from coordinate 6,276 downwards.
CACCTCAAAGAACAATACCACCCCTACCCGCCACTCTACCCAGAGTAGAAGTCAATAACCAGGGAATCCTCATACTCCTTCACTCCCTATTGCCAGTACTTCGACAAATCCCCCTAGTTTTACTCCTAACTATCTTCTGGAATGTTGTATCTCTCTCCATCTTCATTGCCACTGTCTCCACTAGCACCATCATGTTTTGATAGGACCACTGTAGCAACCCCTGCCAGGTCTGCTCCCAGCCACTTTGCAGTTCATTCTAAACTATGAAGCCACAGTGATATTCTGAAAGGAAAACTTGGTTTTACCACCCTTTACCCCCCACCTCTATCCTCCTATCTTTTAACACTTGCATCTCCATCCCACATTTAAAAACCTCAATGTCTTCTCTTTGCCCTTAGAATCAAGACAACTCCAGAGCATGTCCAAAGCCCTGGGTATCCTGTCTTTCCCTCTCTCTGCAACTCATTCTGAAACACAGCCTGCACTCTTCTCTGGCTGTCCCAGCCCTCTTTCTGCCTCTAATATGTGCTTTGAGATCTTTCCATGAGTTGTTCATCTGCTTAAGATGCTCATATGTGTCCCTAGTTGCTAACGCAGCCTTCCCTGACCTCCCCAACTAGATACGATTCCTCCAATTTTGGTTCTTTATAGCACATGGACCTTGCATACTTGAAGCTTATCACAGCAGGCCTCTTATGTTTACCAACTGTGCTGCCTGCTCCCTGACCCCAGACATATAAGCTCCATAAGGAAGGACAAGGATATGTTTGTATTGACTCATCTTTAATATCCAACATCTGACCCAGGGCCTGGAACAAAGTAAGAGAGTAAAGAAAGTAAGAAAGGGAAAGAGAGCAAGAGAGGAAGCAGGGAGGAATGGAACTCCCTGAGGAATTTTGTGCTGAGAAGTAAAAGACAAGCAGCATCTGCTTAAATGGTCTGGGGAGAAAGGAATAGTCTAGTCTAGAGGAACAGAATGCTCATGGAGAAAGAAACTGATGTGAACCCTCCTCACTCTTCAGGGAGAAACTGGAGGCATCAGAGAAAAACTATAAAGATACTGCCCTCCATCCTGAATGAGCCAGACAGATTGCAGTTTTATCTAATGTAGAGTTGTGGGTTCAGTGGAGGGCCGTTTGTAATGAACATAGGCTGTTTGTAATGAACATAGGCCATTTGTAATGAACATACACACACACACACACAGTATATACATATATGGCATATATATATATACATATAACATACACACACACACACACACACACACACACATATGAAGGGGGACCAAAAAATATCAATTATTTTTTGGGAGGTGTGTCCCTTGTAGTACAGGCTTCCCTCACTAGGTAACTGTCCTGGGAACCCATTGGCATTGTGTATCAGCTAGCATTGTTGTGAGAGGCTGCATTCTGCTTCATTGGATTTGGGGGGGGGGAATCTTTTAATGTGTTTGCCCATTTTATCATGGGTGATTTATGAGCATACCTGCCCATACTGTGCTGAGTGTCTCACCCTCCCTATTCACCCGATCTCTTCACAAGTGACTTTTTTTGTTTCTCTGGATGAAAAAAGTATTCAAAAAAGGGGAAATATTTTGCCCATGTGGAAGAAGTGAAAAAATAAATGGTGGAAGCACTAGAAGGCATCAAAGTTGGCTGGGCCTGGTGGCTCAAGCTATAATCCTAGCACTTTGGGAGGCTGAGGTGAGAGCACTGCCTGAGCCCACAGGTTTGAGACCAGCCTGGGCAACTTGGTGAAACCTCATCTCTACAATAAATCAAAAAATTAGCCAGGCATGGTGGCGCGTGCCTGTAGTTCCAACCACTTGGAAGGCTGAGGCAGAGGGATCACCTGAGTCCAGCAGGTCGAAGCTGAGGAGGCCGTGAGCAGGCCACTGTACTCCATCCTGGGTGACAGAGTGAGACTCCAACTCATAAAAAAAAAGGCATCAAAATTGACAAGTTCAAAAACTGTTATGCACAGTGGGAAAAGTGTCTCAACAGGTGTATCGCATCAAACGGAGAGTATTTTGAAGGTGACTGAAGTTTAAACATGTAAGAATAAATACACTTTTTAAATAAATAAATTCAGTTTTGGGGAGGTCCCCCTTCATATATATGGCACACACACACATATATATAGACTACATATGGCATATATATATAAATATATATACACACACATATATGGCATATATATATATATACACACACATATATGACATAAAAAGGCCAAACTTATTTCACAAGGTCAAATTTTAAAATATAGTTTTCTTCATAGACTAGTCTGTAGTATTCTCAGAAAAAAAATGCACAATGGCACATGCCTCTAGGTAACTAAAGAAGAAACTAGTGGCAGACATTTTTCAGGAAATAGAGACCAAATTGCAGATGATGTAACCACCGTCCCTCTGCCTGTAAGGCAGAGTTGTTCACTGCCTCTCTAAGGAGGGAGAAGTCTGGGCAAAAGAACAACCCACTGGTATCTGCTAATGTCTGAGCCAGGGGCACAGTGGGCAGGACCAGGGCTCTGGTTTCTGGTTAAGAGGGGTGAGTGTCCTGAGGAATGAGAACTGGACTTTGGATATGGAAAGTTCAAAGAGAGACCTGAAAGTGGGCACAAAGACGCTTGGGCACCCAAAGACCAATGTGAGGCCTTACACCCGACTCTCACTTCAGCCCAGGTGTCAAGTGAGCCTGATAATTTAGAACTCCTGTTCTCTCACTCAGTAAAGTTTTGGGATGGTCCCTTGAGTCTTCAGGAAAACAACTGCTTACAACTAATTTGCAAGCTGCATGTTATCTTTCCATGGGAAACAGACATGGTGGTCCAGAGGCACTAGAGCTGCTAGGGGATTCCCAAAGGCCCCTGATTCCTGATATGATCACCTCTGATTACAACCTGCAATTATTAGTGAGGGCGAAGACTGCAGATCAGATCAGCAGAAGACTCTGGAGCCCAGGAAACGATATGGCTTCTTCCTTTGATACCTCCTTTCCCTCAGCAGGGTTTAAGGGAGAATCCCTGTGTCACAGAAAGGAGAGACCCTGTTACAGGTTACTGGTGTGAAAGCCATGTGACTTTTGTGAAAGAATTTTGTGTTCATAAGATAGAAAGAAGACCAGCTGGTCCATAGAGCGTAGAGTGGGAGAGTTTCAGGGTGAGGTCCAAGGGGTGCCTACATCAATTATGGTGGCTGTTTTAGCCATTGCTCAGTCTGTTGGACTCCGTTCGAGGGCAATGAGAAACCATAGGCAGGCTCTGAGTCGTGAAGTGCCACAACAAGATTTGCATTTTCGAGATCATCCTGGCTCTGGCATGAAGAATGGAGTAGAGAGAGCAACAGCGGATGCAGGGAGGCCCTGGGAAGTTGCTGCTATATCCTGGTTGCGGGAGATGTGCCTGAGCTGGGCAACTGCAGAGTAGATGGGGAGAGGAAGTGGCTTCCAGACATGTGGAGATTAGAATAGTAATGGTGAGGGAGTGCTGTGGGTTTCTGACATGCGCCAACAGGATAGTGGGAGGGGGGTGCCATCGTCTGGGCTTGGAAACACTGGAGAAGAGTCAGATTTGGGGGTGAAGGGAAAGCTGCCAGGTCCCACACTCTTTGGAGGAAACCATTCATTTGGCCATTCCTCAAGAGAATCCCACAAGCAGCTTCCTGGTAGCCACAGCCCCTGTCGATCTCAGTGGCTTCTCTCCTCTGCACAGCCTTGTGTGGAAGAGGGTGACTGTGGGATCTGGGGTTGCTCCTTTGCTTTTGAAATGACTGGTTCTCATTTCCGCCTCCGCACGCTCTCCGAAGCGTGTGTTTGGGAATGTTACATAACTGCCCTTCCTTGCCTCTCTCATATTTATCTTTGCCTGTGGCTCACCCTCTCCAACAGGACGGTGACCACGTCACTTTCAACAAAATCCATTTGGCAAGTACCTGACTTGTGGGTCAGGGTTGGGCTTAGTTCTCTGCCATTGTTCAAAAGTCAACAAAAGACGGAGTCCTCCCTCCTTAAAATGTTTAGATCTCGGTAGCCTCAGGTACAATTTTGAGATGGGCCCTCGAGTTAGTATAATAAAGAATACGATGAAGAGTAATTAAAAACATAAAACTCGTCTAGCAAATGCCAAATAAGTGCCAGCTAACTTTGCTGTACTTTTTTGCCTCAGAGTCCAAGCACTTCATCTTTTGCTGTCTCCACAGGCAGGTTCTGCTTTCTCACTGAACCTCCCCATTGTACTTCAGCAGCTTAATCGGTGCCCTTTTCCCATCTTTTCTTGGTGTCTTTCCAGTTTCAGGTCTTGGTGGTCCCATGCTGAATTCCAGATCTGTCCTCTCCCCTCCTGTCCACATATCCCCCCCCCGCCCCCACCCCCGCTTTCCCTTTCTCTCCTGTCACCATTTGTTCTCTATCACCCTCCTTTCTGGCTGGCTGATGTTGGAAACATTTCAGGAATTTTTAATTGAAAATACCATGAGAACTGTTATCACCTCAGTTTCACCAGGGAGAGAACCCCCGGCTCAGGGACTATGATGGGTCACTCCCCCGGCGGGCGGAGTTTAATATCTCACCTAGGTTAACCAGAGCAGCTGGGCTTGGCTAACCCAGGCCCCGGGTGGAATGTGAGAAATGAAGTACAGTCTGACGGGAAAGAGGGTGTGTTGAACAGCCAAAAAATTCCTATAAAGTCTGACGAGGTGGGAGAGAAGTACAGGATGAGGAATCGGTTAAAAGAAACAAAACAAAGAACTCTACCACACCCTCACCCTGACTGCCCACCAAAAAAATGACTGTGAAGGAAATCAGGTGCCACCTGAAAATGGAAGGCTCTGTCCTCCTGCCTGGAGTAGTCAGTGCCCCCCCTCTGCTCTCGCAGCTGTCTCTGGCCTCTGACTCCTGCGACCTGGGTCAGATGAGCTCAGCCTCCTTTGATCTCCTCCCCTGTGAGGTCACAGCTCCCTCCTCCTTCTCCCAGGTCCTGGGTCAGCCTTCACATCTCCCAGGGCCTGGAAAACAGGGAGGTTGAGGACTAAGGCAACAGCGGCAGCAGCAGGGGGTGGGTTGGCCCACTTCTTACACAATGCCATTCCAGAATCAAATGGGCCTATTCTCATGGCTGGGTGTGGTGGCTCATGCTTATAATTCCAGCATTTTGGGAGGCCAAGGCAGGAGGATCACTTGAGGCCAGGAGTTCAAAGACCAACCTGGGCAACACAGTAAGATCCCATCTTTACAATTTTTTTTAAAGGTCCTGTTTTAAGCCAGTTTCTGTGGAATAGAGCAGGCCAGCAGGCATGCAGACAGCAGGGAGAGAATATGATGCTATGGTTCCTCACTCCTTGCCTGTATCCTATTTTGGAGTTGGGGGCTATGGCAGGAGAATCTTAGACTACCAGAATTGGAAGGAACCATAGCAGGCCTCTATCATCCAACCCTCAGCCTGCACCCTGAATTTGGAAGAGGTGCCAAGGTAGCTCCATTTTTGTCTTTATCCTAGAATAAGGTGCTGTGCAGGATTTTGAGAAAAAGAGTCTACTGCTGAAAAAAATAAAATAAGTGAACATTTGAAATCTACTGATCTGGTCCAAACCTTTCGTGTTTACTTATGAATACACTTAGGTCCAGAGGATCTAGAATAATCAAGCAGTAATGGTATAGCCAGCCCAATCATGTCCTGCCCTCAACTGGTCTCTTCTGTGAGTGAACAGTCATGGAAGAGGAGCAGACCACAGCACGAGCAAGGCTGATGGGAGTGAATTTGCTCATTTTCATCCTCCCAGATGGACTCTCCCAGCTATAGTTGTTCAAGGTGAGAACTGAGGCCCAGAAGGCCTGCCTAGTTTCTCAAAGGCTTTTTTAGGTCTAGAGCAGAGGAGTCTATATCACCTTTGAGGTAAATCATCAGTGATATTTCCCTCTGAGCTGTCAGGATTGACAAAGCCATTTATACCACCTCACAGCCCAAGCTCCCTTATGCCCAGACCTAAGAATCCTGGAAATCATTAAAAAACAAAAAAGGAAGGAGGGAGAAAGAGAAAGAGTGAGAGTGAGAGCGAACACGAGAGAGCAAGAGAGCGAGAGAGCCAAAGAGAAAGAGAGAGAGAGGGAGGAAGAGAGAGACAGAGAGGCATGGGGAGGGAGAGAGGAAGGAAAAAAATGCATTTGCCAAACATAAAACTCTTTTTTTTTTTTTTTTTGAGTTGGAGTCTCACTCGGTCGCCCAGACTGGAGTGCAGTGGCCGCTCCCGGCCACCGCAGCCTCGACCTGCTGGGCTCC
>CAUYQG010008755.1:0-12561 GCA_963574415.1 Tarsius wallacei | reverse complement strand
TTTCTTCTCTTGTTTTTTTCATTTTGTTTCGTATTTCTTAAATGCTTCTTATTAAGTTTCATATAAATTTATTTTCTTTAGGAACTGTTAATATTTATTCTTATTTCTAAGACTTTATTGTTTTCTTTACCTTTTTAATTTATTTTTTAAACTTTTAATTTTTTAAAATTTAAAAATGTGGGAAAAAGTTCAAGGTCAGGTATACAAATGGTCATTATGCAGGCACTCCTAGGAACTGAATGTCTGAGAAGAATTTTAATTCTCCATCAATTATGAAAATTAGCTTACCTGGGTAGAAAATTCTTAGTTGAAGTTGTTTATCTTTAAGAACTTTGAAAATTGGACTCCAGTCTCTTCTAGCCCATAGTCTATTCTAATTGGTCTTCCTCAGTAGGTAGCCTGATATTTCTCTCTTGCTGCCTTTAGAATTTTTTCTTTTATACTTACTTTGTGTAAGTGAATTACTATTTGATGTCTTGCAGGGGTTGTCTGAATCTCTTGTGTTTGAATGACCATGTCTCTGATGAGATGAGGGACATTTTCTTGGATAATTTCATGGAATGTTTGTTGCAGGTGGTCTTTGTCTCTCTATCTGTCTCAGGGATTCCAATTAATCTTAGGTTTGGCCTCTTGATAAAAATCACTCATCTCTTGGAGGCTTTGTTCCATCTTTTTAAACTTCTTTTCAATGTTTTTAACAGTTTGGGTTGTTTCATATTTTGAACCTCAAGCTCTGAGATTCTTTCTTCTGTTTGGTTAATACTGCTTTCCATGCTTATCAGTTTGTTATTTATTTCATTCACTGTAATCTGTATTGCTGTCATCTCTGTTAGCAACTCCTTTATTATTTCCTCAGGTCTCTCCTCATTTCTTTCTCTATTACTATCTTGATATCTGTGTTTGTGGTTTGTGATCAGTCATTCTGGAGTCTCTTCATTGTTTGAGTTCTGAAGTCTGTGTTCTCATTTGCTATCTTTCTACGTATTTGTATGAGACCTGTATTCTTCCAGCTGTTCTTCTTTATTTGTGATGGTTTTCCACCTCTTTCTTCCTCCTTTAATTTTGTTGTTCAGTGATTGAAGAGATAACTTTTACTTCTGTTTGCCCAATCCCCTATTCTTCCTTATGTAGATCCTTTGGATGTATTCAATTTTGAAGTTAGACTGGGTTTAGAGAGATGTGCTTTTTGCAGTTTTGAGATTTGATTAAGGAGGAGCTGTGGTTCAGAAGCTATCTGAAGATTCCAGTATTCACTGACAGGTGTGTGGGACCCCTGGAACCCACTTTCCACTGCCTTACAATCTGTCCAGGAAGTGAGGATGTATGTTTTTCCCGAAAGCAAAATAAGATAAGAAAAAGGAAAAGATTGGGAAAAGGAAGGAAGGAGATGAAAGGGAGGTGAAAAGAGAGAAGTAGAAAAGGGAAAGCAGACAGGCACACCAACTAATGAATAAACAAAGAAACAGAGAAAAAAACATACAAAAATCATACAATCATAAAAACAAACCCTGTTGATGTGCTCTGCCTCAAAAATATCCATACACAAACAAAAAAATCTAAAAAGCAACAATAATATAACTAAAAGCAAGTATGAAGACAAACAAAAACAAAGAAACAGGAAAAAAACAAAACAAAAAAACAAAAAACAAGAGCTTGCTCTGTGGCCATTTTCGGAACTTCAGTTTTCTTTTCCAAGCACTGCTGCTGCTTTTGGCTGTCACTGCTTTTGGCTGCTGCTACTTTTAGCTGCAACCATCTTAGGGCCTGTCCCTTCCACTCTCAGTTCATACTGATGGGTTGCTCTTAGCACAGAATGCTGTGAGAGGAGGATGAAGCAGATCCAGACTCACTGGACTCATCTGCTACTGCTGCTGCTGTCAAGTCTCCCACTCTGATCAGATTTGTCTGTTCATGGTGGGGAGCATCTGTTTTTGAGTTTGATGGTCAATCCAAGAAGGGTGTGGAGATAACCTCTTGGTCTCAGGTTGGAGGGTTGGACAGAGATGGACAGGGTGATGATGGTTTCTGCTCAGTGCCAGAACATAGAAAATGGTGGCTGCTGATGTCTTTGCTTTCAGTTCTAGATTTTCTCACCATGCCTTTTCCATGGTTCCTGCTGCTAGTGCCTGACCTGCTGACATAGGTGATGGATGCTTTTGTGACTGTTAATGAATACTTTTTCAAACTTAATGTGATTAGAATTTTGTTTTTCGGTGTTCTACAATTGCTATGAAGGACATTAGTTTTCTTTTACTGATTTTTATGGTAATATAGTATTTCAAAGTATTACTAGTTTAATGGTGCGCTCTTCTGTTATAAGCACAAAGGCCAGTTACTTAAACAGTTTTTTTAAAAAGAAGTTTGTTTTGAGGTGTGAAAGATTTTGTAAGAACTCCAAAATTATTGTTTTATTTTGTCTTTTAATACTTTATTTTTTCAGTAATTTCTATATGTGTTTTTTCTTTTCTTTCCTTTTGTATTTTTGATTTTTTTCCTCCCACTTAATCTATGTTTCAACAACTAACATTTAAGTCATGAAATATTTTAAAATTGGACTACCTTTTAAAAATAGCACCTGTAGCTTTAAATTGTCCTTGTTGAAGTGGTTACTAATTAAAATTCCTTTTCCTGCAGATCTTACTCTAATCTACCTGGAGAGTTTTCCAGTATTTTTAGATGTAGAGTATATTTGCTTTCCTTGGTAGTTATTAAATATTTTGCCCTGGTTCCTCTCAAAGTCTGCTATTCATTGTTTCCTGCAGATTTTCTGTCTGCATTGGCTCCTAGCAAATTCTTGCTGCTGTGCTAATGTGAAGAGGTAGCTCAAGATGCTGCACAAAATATTTTGTTGAGATTTCATTTTATCTTACTGTTATTTTGTAGTTTGTCATTGTTTTTCCTGAAGCTATGCTAAGTGTGTGCCTTTGTGGTAAAATTGTTTTTCCTTTCTTATTGTTTTATGTTAGCTGACAAGAATATTTGGAAACATTTTGTTATGCACTTAATTTTGTCCTTCCTAATATCTTATGGTATTTAAGAATTTCATGTAAAAGAAACATTATCTTGATACTTTTTAGTCACTAGAGCAAAAACATAATTACTAAATAAAATAATTTATGCATCAACTTTAAGAAGAATATATACTCACTAAAAAAAGCAAAGATGAAATGTCAGTATTCAAGCATGCTGAATTTCTTACAAGTATAGCTGATAAAACTGTTTTTAAAAAATACTTTAAAAAATATGTTGTAAGTGATAATTTTATAATTCAAAATAAACTACATTTCCTATAACAACATACACAACTCTAAACATCTATATTTCATTATGAAGAGTCTGATTGTCAAAATTTTTCCAGGTATTTTACTTTTATAAACTGCATCCTATATTTGCTACATTCTTCTCCTTCCAATTTCCTCAGACTATTAAGTATGTTTCTTGCTATTATTTAATTCATCACCTAATTATGCTTAATCCTCTACATCACATATTTAATTTTAAATTCTCAATAATTACTATCTTTTTTAAATCCCACACACAATAGTTTATATGTGCAATTTTGTTTACATGACTGCCAAATAAGTACTCTAAATGAATTTTATTATAAATATTTAATAAATTTTGATATATATTTAGCTTAAAATATAATATGTTATCTTGCCATTTTTCACAAAAATAAAATTTTCAAAATACTATGACACTTTGAAGTCAATTTTTTTCTTTGCCTTGATACTCATAGTGAAATATAGTACCTATCTGAAGTTAATTTTATTTTTTGAAGGAATGCATTAATAGTTTAGAATTATATTTATTTCAGATATTACTTATATTTTTGGAAGATAAGTTTAAACTTTTTAAAAATTAAACATTAAAACTTCATTTTATTACTGTAAAATAGTAGATAGTATATATAAACAACAAAATACTATAACCCAAGGAGTAAGAACATATACTTTGGAGAAATAATGCCCAGCTTCGGGTTTTGAAATGTTAATTATCTTTTCCATGCCTCAGTTTTCTCATCTGTAGAATGTAAATAATAATAATTTCTAACTCATAGAATTATTATAAAACTCAATAAAATAATATCTGTAAAGCCTTTATAATATTCTTGTTATAATAATATATTGTTTTATATTTTTCTAATTCTCATTTTATTGTGTGTTTACTAAGATGAAGGAAATAATTGCATTTACTTAAAATTAATCAATATATGATGCATATGCATAAATATACACTAAAATAATTAATATTATATTATACATATACATACATACATGTTTAAAATAATATGCCATCAAAACATATTAAAATACATCAGATCTGGACCATTTTGAAATCAAAATTCTTCTTTTATTAATATAATACTATGTCATTTAATTTAAAGTTTAAAGCGCATAAAACTTATTACACAACTTTATACCTTTAAGAAAATACATTAGAAATGCTAAGAAAAAAGTACATTAAAGCAAACTTCAATAAATATTTTTGGCAAAGTTATATTTTTATTTATGCCAGAAATAATATCGAATAGAAAATTTTTTAAATTACAATAAGATCACAAAATATTATTTTATAGTAACAGATTAAAATATAATACTCTAACACAAAATTATGAATATCTTTTTGCTTCTTTAGGTAATTTTTTCATTGATATTTGGTTATTTGCTTTGTTGGTTGATTGGTTTACATACTTTAGGCATTCTAATTTGTCAGTAAATTGTAAAATTTTAAAAGGTAAAAAACAAGTGACTATGAGTCCCATTCACATTTTGTTTGTTGTTATTTAAAAAAATTAAGCCTAATTTTAGTATTCTAAGCAAATATACATATATATTTTACATGTGATGATATGTACTCTAAAATATATCATAACATTTTGTAAGATACAAATAATAGAGTTATATAAGTATGGCTCCTGTTTAATATATAACTAATAACATTTACAAAAGGAAAGAAATTGGCCAGGCTTGGTGGCTCAGCCTGTAATCCCGTGCTTTGGGAGACCGAGGTGAGTGGATTGCCTGAGCCCGCGGGTTCGAGACCCACCTGGGCAACTTGATGAGACCTCATCTCTACAATAAATCAAAAAAATTAGACGGGTGTGGTAGTGTGCACCTGTAGTTCCAGCTACTTGGAAGGCTGAGGTGGAAGGATAGACTGAGCCAAGCAGGTCGAGGCTGTGGTGGCCAGGAGCGGCCACAGCACTCCAGTCTGGGCGATAGAGTGAGACTCCAACTCAAAAAATAAATAAATAAAAAGGAAGGAAATTGATCTTAGCTAAAGATTTTATTGTACCAAAATTTAACATTTTAGTTTGACAAAATTTAAGCAGAAAGAATTTCTTCCTCAATTGTGAAATTAGTCCCATTATTTCTGTGTGCTTCCCTGCTTGTTGAAAGAATTATTTTCTAGATATGTGAATAGTGACACAATCACTGTAATATTCTTTATATACTATAGCTAAATCAAGTGTAAAACAATTAACAATCTTATTGTTGTATCTCTGAGCCCCCATCAGAGATAACTAAAAGTAAAATACATAAAAACACGAGCATCAAAATTTTTCACATGCTTAATCATATAATTCTGGTTACTTTATGTAAAAAGGTGCTAATGATTTACAACTTACAAACTTTCAGAACTTGCTAAAAAGTGATTATTACTCTGTAGCCAGTACATATAATATTTTACCATAAAACTGCTCTCACTATAAAATTCTATTCTTTATAGAATAATTTTATTTTTTTAAAGAGTAAAACTATTTCATTTTATGTTCCACCTTTGTTCCGCCCCAAGAATATCCTTAGTTTTCCCTTTATAATATAATGCATAAATAAATATAAGTTACTTTTGGAAAGAAATATAGATACGCTAAAGTGACATTGGAAGATACCAACAACTTTGCTTACTGTTTTAAAATTCATTTGCAATTAGTTGCATATCTTTTCTCTTCAGAAAATGTAAGCTAATAATTCATTTGTCAATTCTTTAAAAAGTATTTATAACAATGAGAGAGGAGGGAGGAAAAAATTGTATTGGCAGACAGATTAGGGTGGGACCCTGGTAAAAACTTCCACTGTAAGTCCCATGGAGTGGAATGAGAACACTATTTTCTTGTCTGTGGACAGCTCCTTTCACACACTTCTTTCTGACTGGTGCATTTTTCAAGCGTGCCCCACTAACCCATCAGCACACTCTCAAGACTATATAGACCCATGACTGACAACCCACTTTCGAGTTGGTTCTTGCTTCTGTGAGTTATACTGCTTTTCTGTTCCTGAATAAACTATGACCTGCATTCTCTTGCTTGCCCATGCTCCTAATTCCTTTTGGTTGTGAGACAAGAACCTAGGACACGCTGAGCTGAAAGAGCTGCAACTCTGAGCTGAGAAAGCTGTTGCATGCTGAGCCGTGGAAGTCCTGGCATGGCATTTCTTGGGAGCTCGGAACTCGCGGAGTTAAGAGAGCTTTATCCTTCCCTGAGAACTCAGGATTGTCCAAGCAAGCTGTAACTATAAGAACCGAGAGCTCCAACACTCACTGGGGCTCTGAGACTGCTGGAATTCCCAAGTTCACGGGTATTACAGCGTTCCCATCTCCAGACGCCATTGTGTACCTTGCAACTGCATGAATCTCAGGCTAGCAGTGCAGATCCTGCAATGGCAACTTGGAAACCCTGATCCCACAGAGCTAGAAAAAAACTATATCATTTAATGGGGGCTTATCTGGGATTCATCAGACGGGTGAATGAAAGCAGACCTATCTATTTACTTTTTTTTCCGAATCTTCTTATCCTCAGCTTGCCTATCACATTTTCCATCTTGCCATGGTTACTATCTCCTTTGTGTTCAATATTGCAGGTGTTTTTACAGTCTAGGGAGATGGCATTGTTGGGTAGTATGTGTAGCTGGCTTGGTCACCTGGAGTGTAACTCATGTAAGAGTCCACTGGCATAGGGTTTGAGGCTGTTGTTTCCCAAACACCTTCCCTTCTCTACATTTAGGATTTTTTTTTCTCCCATGTCAGGATTTAGCAAAGTCTTGCAAATATGAGAAACCTTACTGTATGAGAAATGATTTTTTTCCTTTTGGGAAACATCTTGTTAGACCAGGTCCCCACTTCTCTGGGCTTCTTCTCTTTTCTTTGTTTAAGAAGAATCTAGCTTCATAGTTACTCCCTAGCATGTAAAATCTTGTTAACACCTTTAAGGGATCCTCTGGGTAGGTAAAAGTTGAAAGTATATTCTTCCTTCTAAAGCATCTTGTAGGTTTTATGCCTGAGAACTCAGATATCTTGTCTGTTGGCCTTTTTTTTTTTTTTTTTTTTAGTAGAAGTTTCACTCTCGAGTGCAGTGGCATGCTCATGATCACCACGGCCTCAACTTGCTGGGCTTAGGAGATCCCTCCACCTCAGTCTTCCAAGTAGCTGGAACCACAGGCATGCACCACCTTGCCCAGATAATTTTTTGATTTAATTTATTGTAGTGATGAGATCTCACCAAGTTGCCCACTCTGGTCTCAAACCTCTGGACTCGGGTAATCCTCTCATCTCAACCTCCCAAAGCTGGGATTACAGGCATGAGCCACTGTGCCCGGTTTGGGGCCATTTCAAAACAGACTTAGGTGAGCTCCCTTTCTTGCCCCATTTATAAGTTGAAAAATTTTACTTGCAATAGGAAAGCAGTAAGAGATGCTCTGCTGGCTGCTGATTTCAGTGTTTTGGAGGCCATTGGCGACTGCCTTGATGGAACCGTTTACCTTCTTCAGGAACTTTTATGTCTCCAATTTGAATGTTTTCTTAACAGGGAAAGAGGACATGTTTGGAAAGTAAATTTTCCCATTAATACGGATGTTGCAACTTGGCTCAATCTCCTGGGTTCACAGAAAGTCCCAAGAATACATTCCCCGCCCACTCCATTAGAATCCCTTGCCCAAATACAATTGCTCCAAACTCCTTTTCAAGACTTATTCTGGATCAGGGAAAATCATTAGGTTTGAGGAATTCAGCGGTACAGTCAATATCGGAGAGCTGGGGCACTGTATAGGCAAGAATGACTACTCCTGCCAACCAGATCCCTTCTGCTACACACGGATGGAGGTTATACTCACATCCATGGGGATGCTATGAGCATATAAAGACAGGAGAGTAAGGGGACGCCCTTCTTTCTTCAATCATTCATGTGCATTGTTTGGAGGAGGAAAAGCTAAGGTATGCTTTTCTTTTGCCTCTCTCTCTTCAGATGGGTAATCAGCCATTTGCCATGTGCAATTATCTTAAGTACATCCTGAGAGACGGGACTCCTTTGATTCTCAGACTCTGAGGAAAAGTTTCTTAGATTAGTTGGCACCAAAGCATGGCCAAGTTATAAGATGCAGGTTGGTGCAACCTGGCCTCTGTAGGGAAATATCAATTATAATACCATCCTGCAGTTAGACAATTTTTGTAGATGCCAGGGCAAATGGTCCAAGGTCCCATATATAAAGGACTTCTTTGTTTTACAGGAAGAGGTGGATCTTTGCCAATACTGTAAGATTGATTCATCCTTCCTAGTGAACGTTTTAAAGAATGACCCCAGCATACTGGATGTCAACCCCAAAGGCAATACTGAAGAAGGCATTAGTCCTTGAAATCACTCCTCCTGGCCCATCCTGGCCCCTATTATCCAAAGTTTTCTCATACTTCAAGCTTGCCACTCCCTAAAAACTCTCATCTTACACAAGCTCCTGCTTTATTCATGCCTCTACAAGTTATGCTTAATGATTATGGCCCCAGTAAGGTAAAGGTACCCTCTTCTCTACAGGACTTGAAAAAAATTAAGGCAAGATCTTGGCAGGTTCTCATATGACCTTGACAAGTATGTGGATGTTTTCTAGAATTTAACCCAAGTATTTGAGCTCTTCTGAAAAGATGATATGTTACTGTTAAGCCAAACCTTGACAACCACTTAGAAATAAGCAGCCCTGCAAGTGGAGAAGTTTGGAGACAAGCTTTGCATTTCATATAGTGCCAGAGATGGAGAAAAGCCTTATTTAATTGGAAAATCAGTAGTACATTTGGAGACCCTAAATGGGATCCTGATAGTGAACTGGTAGATTGGAGGAGAAATCATTTCCAGATGTGCATATTGGAAGGCTTAAGAAGGACTAGAACTAAACCTCTCTTATGACTAAAAGCTATCCATGATAGACAAGGGGGCAGATGAAAATCCCTCTGCCTTTCTGAGGGATTAAGCACACCTTCCTAGATCCTGAGTCAGTAGCAGGGCAACTGGTTCTAAAGGATAAGTTTATTACTCAAGCCCCTCCATACATCAGGAGGAAAGTGCAAAAGCAGGTCATAGGACCAGATAGTACCTTGGAGAACCTCCTGAAAGTGGCCACCTCAATCTTTTACAATAAGGATCACAAAGAGGCGGAGGAAAAAGAAAGAAGACACAAGACAAAGGCAGCTCTAGTGGCCACTTTACAGGCTTATAAACCCCAGGACACCCAAGGTGCACTTGCTAATTGTCACAGAAGTCACAAGCCAAGACATTAAAGACAATAGGGTGCTCACATGGATGGCCACAGAACCAGAGGGCCAAAAGAGACATTTCAATTGGCACTCACCATTAGTGACAAAAACTCCAATGGCCCTTGAGACACCTGGCAAGAACAAGCCTGGTAAGGGTATAGTGTCCATTGCTATGAATATAGTCTGCAGGAAATCACCGGAAGTGGAGTTGCCCCAAAGAGGCAACTAAACTTCCAGGACCTTATCCACTGGGTGAAACAGAGAGCCACTGGAAAATGGGTATGCTCTATTCTGAAGAGAGAAGAGAACACCTGGCTCAGTAATTTTGGCCACTGAGGAGGCCTGGGAACTTGCTAAAGTGCCTAGCATAACTCACCATCACCCGAACAACCCCCAGGTGAATATTAGGGTACTGGAACCCAAAGTAATTTATGAATTAACACAGATGTCAGTTGTTTGCTCCTGGCCACCCATGTTGGAATATATAGCCTCAAGGTAAATTCAAAGTATAACTGGAAAAAGTTATATAAAAAGGTAAACATAAGAAACCAGAAAGCAAGGAAAAATATAAAGAAAGTTGTTGATGTAAAACTATGATTTTGGGAAGAAAAAATATAAAGAATAGAGAATAATTGTGTATAGGAAAGGATCTTTTATGGTAAATTTTTATTCTATAATAGAGTGAATGGTTATTTGGTAAAAGGACAAATAGAGGAAAAAATAGAGGGTTCAAGTTTGTCAAAAATGGTATGTATATATCGTAAGAGCGTGTATAGAAGGTTTGTGGTAAGAAATGTATGAAAGGAACTCTATGAACAATTAAGTTTAATGCTATTAAGACCTTTAATGTTTAAACTCTTACTACATAGGGATATACTTTTCAGCCTTCCAGATGGCTGCAATCGGATGATGGCAAATTTCATTTGCCAACGTCCAGTCAATGGTGGATTCTTAAAATCCTCCATCAATCCCCTCACCTAGAAAAGGACAAACTCTTTAATTAACCCAAAGGCTTTTATCAGCACTGAAGGGCACCGGAATACACTCTTGGATTCATCATACCAGAGTGAAGACCTGGAATACAGGTTAAGTCCCTTCTGTTGACCTGGAAGGGCACTCAAAATATCATTGTGAAGAAATCAGACACCTGAAACTAAAGGTCATAAAACAATATTAAAATGGTCAATACCTTCAGAGAACAGGCAGTCTCAGGACCTAGTTGGCTACAATCTTTCATATCTTCTCTATGGATCTCTAATATGTGGACATGGATTTTTCCTTTGATACCTTCTCCTTTCGTATTGCTCATATTTGGTCCATGCATAATTAATCTCTGGTAAAATTTGTTTCTTCTTGCCTCGAAGCCATCAAGTTCCTGATGGCAGTGAAGATGGAACCTTAAATGGAAATGTTCATTTTCTGGGGACATTTAGATTACCCTCTGGAGAGGCCCTAGCTGCCATTGTCAAAAAACACCTATGATCAGCAGAAAACAGCCAGATCAGTCATCTCCCCCACTCCCTAATTGTAGTTAAGGTCACCATTCCAAAGGGGGAAATGAAAGAGGAGAAAGTCACCATTCCAAAGGGGGAAATGAGAGAGGAGACAAAAGAAAACAAATAGGCAGACAGATTAGAGCAGTTTCCTCGTAAAAACTTCTGCTGCAAGCTTCACAGATCAGAATGAGAACACCTATGCCCTGGTCCATGGACTTCTTTTCTGTGCTTCTTTCTGACTGATACATGTTTCAAGTTTCCCCTGCCTACCAATCAACACGCTGGCTAGACTATATAAATCCCAGACATTGGCCGCATCACTGACAACCCACTTTTGGGTCACCTCTCCCTGAAGAGAGCTTCCTATCTTCTAATAAACTCTGACTTGCTCATACTCCAGTGTCTGTTCTCCTTATTATTCTCAGGCATGAGACAAGAACCCAGAACCTGCAGGACTGGAAGAGCTGCAAACACCTCTCAAGGGTTCAGCTCACTAGCCCTCAGAACTGACAGAGCTATAAACACTCCTTCGGGGCTCAGTTAGCCAACCTGCCCAGTTAAGAGAGCAGCAATACTCCTTGGGATTCCACGAATGTTAGCCTCCCTAAGTTCTCGGGTGCCACCACACTCCCCTCTCCGGATGCCGTTGCGTTCTCAGCCACCTCATGAATCTCAGGCTAATGGTGCAGTTCCAGAACTGCAACTTGGGAACCCTGATCCTGTCGAACTAGAAAAAGCTGTGTCAATAACAAATAATTTCATTAGTGGCTCATTTATGAATGCATTATATATGCATATATATGTATAAAAGTGGAGTATCTGTTAACTATTTTTATCAGTAAACTTGTAATACATAATGAATTTTTAAATTATAAAAGAGGTACGAGCTTTAATAAGTGCCCATCCCTCTGAGAAAATAGTGAACTTAAATTTCATGGTTGTTTAACACAAATTATTTTATTTTTATGGTATCGTATAATGTTATAGATTTTTAAAATGCACTTATAATAATCCAATATCTTCCTCTATACTTTTGAATTATCTCTTATAAAAAGTCTTTTTTTGCCTTTGGGAGGCTGAGGTGAGTGAATTGCCTGAGCCCGCGGGTTTGAGACCCGCCTGGGCAAGCAAGACCTCATCTCTACAATAAATCAAAAAATTAGCCAGGCGTGGTAGCGCGCTCCTGTAGTTCCGGCTACTCGGAAGGCTGAGGCGGAAGGATCACCTGAGCCCAGCAGGTCGAGGCTGCGGTGGCCGGGAGCGGCCACTGCACTCCAGTCTGGGCGACAGAGACAGACCCATTGATGTTATCTAAAATGTCAATAAAATATTGGTTTTTTGACATACAATATACTAGGAAAATTACAATTAAACTTTACTTTGAATGGGAGTTGGTCAATGAAATGAGTTTTTAATTTAGGTAGTTCATTGACATGCTATATAATATATCAGATAATGGATGGAATCTTAACTATTGGAGTTTTAAGAAGCCTTGAAACTATCTATTATAACTGTCATCTTGGATACAGGATCATTTCACATTAGCACT
>CAUYQG010008754.1:0-23260 GCA_963574415.1 Tarsius wallacei | reverse complement strand
TTCCCACTACTGCCAATCCCTTTCTTATAGTATTATGATAATTGTTCAAGGTCTGCTTATGAGTGAGAACATATGGTACTCTGTTCTTTGTTTCTGTGACAGGTCTAAATCCATCCAAGTTGCTGCAAAGTCCATATGTTTGTCCTTCTTGAGGGCTGCATAATATTCCATTGTGTATATGTACCACATTTAAAAAATCCAGTCTAGCTTCAATGGGCGAAAAACATTTTTTTTACTTCTTAAAGAATGCAATTCTTTCATTTTGAACATATTTCAAAATGTCTCCCAAAGACAGAGAGCCATCCACCTAAACTGCACAATTTAGGTCCCTGTTAGAACTGTTTTTACTGAACTATGAAACTAGTCATTTTATAAATCCTAATGATGTTGTTGAGCAAACCACAGTGTCACCTCTATGAGGAAGCAGAAGAGAGGTTTCTTCCAAGTCAAGGCTTACCTTACCATCATGGGCTAGATCACGTTTCCTTTTTGAATTGGAAAGGTAGCCCCAAAGGCCATTCAAGTGGCTGACTTCTCATACTCTGCATGACTTGGAGCTTGTACAACATGTTCTAGTCCTACCCTGTGTCTCATGGTTATAACCCTGGTTTTCTCTTCACTTAGATTTATTCACATATTTCAAAAAAAGTCAGCTGAACGTGGTGGCTTGTGCTTGTAATCCTAGCACTTTGGGAGGCTGAGGCGAATGTAGTGAGACCTTGTCTCTATAAAAAATAAAAAAGGCCAGGCGCGGTGGCTCAAGCTTGTAATCCCAGCACTTTGGGAGGCCGAGGTATGGAGGTCACCTGAGCCCATGAGTTTGAGAACAGCCTGGACAACTTGGTGAGACCTCATCTCTACAATAAGTCAAAAATTAGCTGGGCATGACAGCACACATCTGTAGTTCCAGCTACTTGAAAGGCTGAGGCAGAAGGATCTCTGGAGCCCAGCAGGTCAACACTGGGGTGTGCCACTGCACTCCAGCCTGGGCGATGGAGTGAGACTCCAACTCAAAAATAAATAAACAAATCAAATGAGTGAGGCGTGGTGGTATGCCCCTGCAGATCTAGCTACTTGGGAGGCTGAGGTAGAAGGAAGGCCTAGGCCTAGGAGGTTGAGGCTGCAGTGATCCGTGATGGTGCTACTACATTCCAACCTGGGTGACAAAGTAAGATCCTGTCTCAAAAAAAAATTTTTTTTTAAGTTTTACAGTTTTAGGTCCTATATTTAAGTCTTTAATCCACTTTGAATTGGTTTTTGCTCCTATCTATCTATCCACCTATCATTTATTTATTTATTTATTTATTGAGACAGAGTCTCACTCTTTCACCTAGGCTCGAGTGCAGCGGCATGGTCACGGTTACTGCAGCCTCGACCTACTGGACTTAGGCAATCCTTCTGCCTCAGCCTTCCAAGTATCTGGAACTACGGGCATGCACCACTACACCTGGCTAATTTTGTTAAAAAATGTATTTATTGTAGAGATGATGTCTTGCCATGTTGCCCAGGCTGGTCTCTAACTCCTGGGTTCAGGCAATCCTCTGACCTTTACCTCCCAAAGTGCTGAGATTACAAGTATTCAGCACTGTGTCCAGCCTTTTAATTTAATATTTCTTTTTAATTGACAAATAATAAGGTTCTCAAGATTCCCTTTTGTTACAAATGAAATAATTTTGTTCTTTTTAAAGACTGCATAGTATTCTGTTGTGTATATATGACAGATTTAAAAAAAAAATCTATTCATCTATTGATGGGCGCTTTTGTTGATTCCATATCTTAGCTATTGTGAACAGTGCTGCAATGATCTTGGAAGTACAGGCATCTCACTTCAACATACTGACTTCTATTCCTTTGGATATATACCCAGAAACGAGATTGCTGGATCATATGGTAGTTCTATTTTTAGTTTTGTGAGGAACCTCCATATTGTTTTCCCAAATAGCTGTACTAATTTACATTTCCATCAACAGTTTGCAAGGATTCCCTTTTCTCCACATATTTGCCAATACTTATCTCTCATTATTTTGATAACAGCCATTCTAACAGGTGTGAAAGTTTTATTGTACTATGTTTAATACTCCTATTAAATCTTCTTGTGGTTAGGCGCGGTGGCTCATACTTGCAATTCCAACAATTTGGGAGACTGAGGAAGGAGGATTGCTTGAGCCCAGGAGTTCAAGGCCAGCCTAGGCAACATAGTGAGACCTTGTCTTTATAGTAAATAAATGAATAAGTGAATAAATGTATGAATGAGTGAATGGATAAATAAATACATACATAAATAAATAAGTGAATAAAAGTAGCCTGGCATTTCATTTCAACATACTGACTTCATGCCTGTAGTCCCAGGTACTTGGGAGGCTGAGATGGAGGGATTGTCTGAGCCCAGGAAGTCAAGACTGCAGTGAGCTATGATCACCACTGTACGCCAGAATGAGAACCCAACTCAAAAAACAAAAAAACAGAAAAAACTTCCTGTAACAAGATGAAGAATGAATAACTATTTGAATAAGCTGTCTTTACTTCCTGCTCTATTCCTTTTACTATTTCTAGTAGATATCGTTCCTCAAGTCTCTCTGCCTCCTTATGTTCGGGCATGTATTTTCTTCAATGTCTTAACAGATGAAGGCTATTCATGGATTTTGCAATCCAACAAACACTCTAAAGATGTGGTCAAGTCCAAGAGTGAGGAACTTTTGGCAAAAATTAATATGTTTAGTGATTATTACTAAGAATCCCAGGAGCTACAGCTATAAGTCAAAGGGAAGACTCAGTCTTTTTGGGAAGCAAATAATTACACTTCTTGTGAATGATATAACAAGACCAGGAACTGTCTAACATCTGATCTTAAGCTAACTTGTTTTCTTCGTTTTTAATTAAACACTTTATTTCGAGATCATTATAATTCACATGCTAGTGTAAGAATAATACAAGAGATCTTGTGTACTTCTTACCCAGTTTTCCCCAAAATAATACCTTGCAAAACCATAGTACAATATCACAGCTAGGATACTGACATAGCTAGAGTCAAGATACAGAACTTTTTCATTCTCATGAGAGTCCCCCCATGTTGCCCTTTTATGGCTACTCTCCCTTCCCTGCCGAGCCTTCCCTGTCTTGAGCCCCTGGCAAACACTAACCTTTTCTTCATTTCTACACT
This sequence comes from Tarsius wallacei, assembly GCA_963574415.1. Lineage (NCBI taxonomy): Eukaryota > Metazoa > Chordata > Mammalia > Primates > Tarsiidae > Tarsius > Tarsius wallacei. The sequence goes on along the minus strand of CAUYQG010008754.1, from coordinate 20,100 downwards.
TTTTTTTTTGAGTCAAGTTCTCACTCTGTTGCCTAGGCTACAGCGCAGTGGCATGATCATGGCTCACCACAGCCTTGACTTTCTGGGCTCAGGTGATCCTCTACCTCTGCCTCCCCAGTAGCTGGAGCTACAGGGCTACAGGTGTACACCACCATGCCTGGCTAATACACACACACACACACACACACACACACACACACACACACACACACACACTTATTTATTTTCTTATTTTAGAGATGAGTCTTGCTATGTAATCCTCCCACCTCGGCCTCCCAAAGTGCTGAGATACAGGTGTGAGCCACTGTGTCTGGTCCCATTTCTACACTTCTAAATTTTCACAATAAGCTGATCTCTTTGGATGGCATAAATGTTCATCAGAAGTAATTACACTACAGTTACCATCTCCTCCCCCCACTTCGATCCACTGTCTGCCCTTCTCTAACCTACTTTGTGCCCGAGAAGGCTGACGTCTGAAAACCACAGCACCCAAGCTCCCTTGTTCTCTGGCTTCCTATTGGGCTCAGTTACTGGAGGAGTTAGCAGAAAAATGGAGGGAGAGGGAGAAGAGAGATGTAAGAGTATGCCTCCCCCTGTGCACTTCCACCCCTTGACCAAAGATTCCAATAATAATTGAGATTGAATTTCTTGATCTAGAATAATTCTTTGATCTAGGAAAATATTTCTTGATCCAGGCAAGAGAAAGATTTAATTAGATTCAAAGGAAAATGAGGAATCATGAGGTTTTGTTTAAAACAAATTTGTGGACCACGATTCACCGTCCCACTCATGGTTAGCAGTTTGGCGCTCCCAGCCTTATGCTGAGATTTTCAGTGTCTCAGAATTGACTACTGTGCAGTTTAAAAGTCTTATGTTCTGCCTTCAAAAAGTAAATTGCCATTATCATGTCATGTCCCTTTATGGATTATAGCCAAAGTTTAACAAACGTAATGTATCAGGCTTGGGTTAATAATTTTCCATCCATTATTTCGTTTATCTTAGTCAACACCCCTGTGAAATAGATATTTTCTAATTTTGCAGATAAGATTCGAAGAGCTTAAACAGCATGCCCAACGATATACAACTCATATGTAGAAGACATAAAATTCAATTCTATTATGATGCCATAGTGCCTCTCGATGAAGCTTATCGTTTTCCACCTGGAGATGGAAAGAGAGTCTTGTTCCTTCCAATGCCCTCAGTTGCTCTTCCTTTTCTCCTGGATAACTCCTACATTCCTTGGGTTCCTGATCAAGAATCATGACCTTAGAGAGCCATCGTCATATTCCTGCCCAGGCAGATCCTTAATGAAAGTTCTCATAGAACTGTAGATTCTTCCTTTGTAACACTTGTCAACACAAAAATTCATATTTGCTTGTGTGATAGTTTTATTGAAGTCTATCTTCTCTCCTCTAGACTGTAGGCTGCATGAGAGAGGCTGTGTCTAATTTTACTCCATTATAGTTCAAGTGCTTATAGTGCCTGACATACGAGTGCTCAATACATGTTTGTAGATTAAAAAATTAAATGAATCCTTTATCTTTCTTTCTTTTTTTTCAGGGAAAGCCTGAGGATGAGAAGTTAGTGTTGCAATGTTTATTTTTATTTCATATAATCAAGGGTTCTTAGAGTCAGAAGTCATCCCACAACTTCTACAACTCATCAAAAGTCCTCTGGAACCATTCTAGCCAACTGGTCGACCAACTTATTGAGAACACTTCATCTTTGGTGTATTTTGACTACTGGCGCCAGCCATTGTTCAGGGGAGTACACTAATAAGCCCTAGTGCTCTCCCCTTCCTCCGCTCCTCATACAAGCCTTCACTCAAGTCTCTTTTTCAGGCTGTGTGTGTCTGGTGCCTTAGACGACCCTCTGATGAGAATCCTGTCTACATTCTTCTGAACCTGTGCTCCCCTGTTTGGTACACAGGAAAAAGAACTGAACATTAGATATGATCTGACCAAATTTTTAAGATTTTGAACTGAGATTATGCTAGTTTAATCTCACCACTGATTCATATAGAGTTTGTAGACAATTCCCTTTAAAATATGTGTAATGACCAGGCGCTATGGTTTCTGCCTGTAATCCCAGCAATTTGGGAAGCCAAGACAAGAGGACTGCTTGAGCCCAGGAGTTTGAGACCATCCTAGGCAACATAGCAAGACCTCATCTTTACAAAAAAATTTTTAAAAATTAGCCAGGTATGGTGGTGCACACCTGTAGTCCCAGATACTCAGGACACTGAGGAGGAAGGATCGCCCGAACCCAGGAGGTCGAGGCTGTGTTAAGATATGATTGTGCCAGTGCACTCTAGCCTGGGTGACAGAGTGATACCCTGACTTAAAAATAAAAATAAATGAAGTAAAATATGTGTCATGGGGGTAGTTTGGTCACGGTCTGGTGTTTCCCAAGTCCCTGTGCTGTCGCTGTCTCTCTCTCTCTCTCTCTCTCTCTCTCTCTCTAACACTCTGTACCCTCTGTCACATTGGAGGCCTAGGATTCTCATTCACTCTATGTAAGGGATTGGCAAGAGGTTTAAGGGTATTCCAGATAACTGAAAAATGGAGGATCTTCATGGGAGCACTGTTGAGTTCAAAAAAGATCTTGGGATGCAGGTGATGGCCTTAGGCTGGAAAAGCCACAGGTGGCATGAGAACCCCTGCTGACAGAAGAAAGAGCAAAACAATTCCCCACCCATGCTGTGCACAGTGCTCCTTCGAGTTGGGGTTAGTGGCCTCAGCATCCCCCTGGTACCGAACCCCAACAGTCTGGGCAGTTATCAGATGCTGACCCTCACCTCCGCCAAGCCTCTCCCCTGGGCCAACCCCTCTCAGGTCCCCTTCTCCTCCTTCCCCCCATTGCATGTGCGTTTCCTTCTCCATCTGTTCATCCTCTGCAGGAGGTGTGGCGACTGGGGTTGTGGTCCTTCATCTAATCTCTTTCTATTTCTATGTCATGATCTCTGGGTTCCCTCAAGGTGTCTCTTTGATTCTCAAAAGCCTATTTCAGAGTCACAAAGCTGAACATGTACCATTTATTCTCTTTTAGAATCAATCTAACCCTCCTGCTTTCCTTGAGACAATGTGGTCATATAAAAGGATACTGGAAAAAGAAAATCACAAAATTAAGTTTTAGTAACATGATCTTGGTACGATTCTATTGCTGCAAAGCCTATCTGCTCTTGTGCCATTGATTCTTTTGGCCTCAGGAGCAGAATCCAAACACTTTTGAATGGAGGTCTTTTTGGTGCTGAAAATATTATTTTCTTGAAAGGAAATTCTCATTTTAGTTTCCAATAGAATTGCCTAATATGAGATACAGCTTTTAATTTAAAACTATTCTTTCAGCCGGGCTCGGTGGCTCAGCCTGTAATCCCGTGCCTTGGGAGGCTGAGGTGAGTGGATTGCCTGAGCCCGCGGGTTCGAGACCCGCCTGGGCAAGACCTCATCTCTACAATAAATCAAAAAATTAGCCGGGTGTGGTAGCACGCGCCTGTAGTTCCAGCTACTTGGAAGGCTGAGGCGAAGGATCGCCGGAGCCCAGCAGGTCCAGGCTGCGGTGGCCGGGAGCAGCCACTGCACTCCAGTCTGAGCGACAGAGTGAGACTCCGACTCAAAAAAAACCAAAAAACAAAAAACAAAAAACTCTTCTTTCATTCAAAAATTTTAATGAATTAAGAAACTGCTAGATATCAGGATGTTTTCTCTTTTTCTTATTTAAAGAGGCTGTGTCTGGGAATGACTGAAATCAATGTACTCTTTGGTAATAAACAAGACGGTTCTCATGAGCTAATATTTTAAGTACGATTTTAGTGTGGATATAGCCATTCGTTCATACATTCATCATGTTTTCTGAGCCCCAGCTCAAACTCTGGCACTCAGCAAAGGAAAGTGGAACCTGCCCTCACTTACAGTGGACAGATAGATGTGACAATAATACTCTAAATTGTATTTAAGGTTATTTGATGCAGCCTAAGAATGCCTTGGGTGAGGGGAGGACTTCTCAGAGAAGGTGAGGCTAGAGCTTTTTGTGGGATGAGTGCGAGGTTACCAAGTGAGGGAACAGGGAATGGAGACTCCAGACCTCGCGCAACACAGAGGTGAGAGAACAGAGAATATGAGTGGAGAAAGACAAATAGCGTGAACATAGGCCAAGTAGAATGACTTTGTTCAAACACAGTTGAGCACATGAGAAAAGTCCAGGTTTTCTGAATCCCTGTATTCCTCTTTAACAAGAACAAAAGCTTGATGGTGCCGATGGAAGACATCTGAATGCTTGCTGCAATGGATAAACTGTATTCTGCTAAGAGACTCTGGGGTCACAGACATGTTTCGGTGCTCTAGCAAGCAGGAAAGTGTCAAGGTTTGGCTTCAGCAGCAAGTGTGTGTGGGGACCCATTTCTTCTAAAATACAGAGAGTGCCCCCAAAATGCATACATTTTAAGAAAGGGAAAAAACTTTATTAAAATTGTAATACTCAATATATACTGATAACAAAAGATGAATACAAGTCATGTTTGGCTTCTGCAATTACAAGAGGTGCTCAAAGTGGTTACAATCAGCATCCAGGCACTTCTGATTACAGTAAACATCTCTTAAAATGTGTTTACATTTTTTTTGGCACTCTCGATATTGTGGTATGTCCTGCTGTGGGATCTCCAGCTCAATTCTGAAATTTTGGTGACAAAATTTACCCAGATCTCTCTGGTGGATCAGCCACAGATCTTGAATGAAATCCATCCCAGGCTATTGGTAGATATCAGTTAGTCAATGTTTCCTGTACCATGTGGTCTTAGGTTAATAAGAGGGAAATTGTTTTGAAAAGTGAACATTTATGGAAGACAATTTGGAAAAATAATATTCTTTCATGTAAATGGCTGATGGAATAAAGCTTTTTTATTTTGTTTTGTTTTGAGGCAGGATCTCACTCTGTCGCCCAGGCTGGAGGGCAGTGGTGTGATTCTGGGTCACTGCAGCCTTGACCTCCTGGGCTCAGGTGGTCCTTCCACCTCAACCTCCCAAGTAGCTGGGACTATCGGCATGTGCCACTACACCCAGCTAACTTTTGTATTTTTTTTTTTTGTAGAGACGAGGTCTCACTATGCTGCCCAGAATTCCTGGGCTCAAGCAATTATCCCGCCTCGACCTCCCTAAGTGCCGATGTGCCTGGCCAGAATAAAGTTTTTATGCAGTCAATCTGTAAGTGCCCAGGAACTGTCCTTGGAACTGCAGCTCAAGTATTCTGCTTCCGTCCAAGCAGAAAGGTATCACAATGGGTTTTAATCACTTGGCTAAATTAAGATCAAAGGTATGTGTGTTCAGTTCAAGGCCCCGAACAATAGCCTCCTCCTTTATACCTCAGTACTCAGAGGATGATGAACAAATAAAGAATAAATGCATGTACTCTGTCAATTATACTGACAATTGTTTAAGGATGAATTACCATTTTTATAAATGGAAGTGTAAATCAAAGGATATCATTGACTGTTTCAACTGACAAGTCTACTTGTCTCAAAAGGCCATTACAGACTCTCATTCTGCCCTGGTTTTGAAAATAATCCTTTCATTGAACTGGAAAAAATATTTTTAAAGTTTCAAAATGTACAAATGGTGTATATTAAAGCAGGTGTAGTTGAACCTTGGAAAATTAAGTGCACGAATGCAAATTGCACTTTCAGTTTCAAATGTGCTTCTCTCATTTTCTGAAAATTTCAATCAGAAACTAACATCAAATTCTACATTCACCTGCTAGGAGAAATCTGGGCAATTTATTTTCAGAGTGCATTTATTTCTTTTCAGAATTCATCTCAGCTTCTTGCTCTTAGCTGATGTTTTCAGATCTAGTGAGCTCTGCATCACATATTTGAAGTTAGGATTTGACGATGTGGGCAGTGACATTACAGATGTTCTCTGGTTAACAGCAAATTTTTTTCCTTCTCATGTACAACATTTATAGGTTACGTGCTGAAAGGATCTAAAAACATAAACGTGTAGGTTTGCCATTGTGAACAAACATCAACTTAGGACCTGCTTTTTTAGTCATCTGTAGACACTTTCATATATTTAGCATCGTTTGTTTGTTTTTAATTTTATTTTTAGCTAAAGAAATGTTAAGATTAGTCCTCACTGTCCTAGGGTCTCCTGTAATCTTATTAACAATGCCGCATGAGTTTTTGTATTTATTACAATAATTTTGCTTAGAATTTTGCCTTTAGAAACAAAGAAGGATCAAAATACAGTCTGTAAGTGCTGTCAAAGTGAACGCTGGTTATTTAGAAAATCATCTTGTGTGTGGTTATTTGGTACAGGACAGAGGTGACAGGTGTCTGATCCTATGGCTGCAAGGCAGATGACCCAATTCAGCAGGATGGGAGCCGACTATGACCATTGGAGGAGGGCGTGTGCCATCTAAAAAAACAGGGCTTATTAACTCTAGGTGATTACAGCCATACAGAAATGTGGGTCACAAACACTATATTTACTGACTCTTTCAGAGAACCCCCAAACTCCTTCCTATTTGAAATCTGCATTAAAATAAACATGTTATGTGGCCCAAATGTTTTCAGCCTCTGGTGTAAACCTGTATTAACTCATTGTTTGACTTGTTTATTAAACAGATGAGGATTTCCTTCACCAGGGACCGTGTCTTACCAATTTTGGTTTTCCCAGTTCGTAGAACAGTGCCTGGTACATAGTAGAGGCTTTAAAATTGTTATTCAACTGAACTGAGAAGGTTATTTTTTTAGAGCTGGACATATCTACCAAGTCTTGTGAATACTTTGGAAAGTTAAACACTCACAATATAATAAACTGTGTCCATTCCAGGCAGGGTACTCCTTCTAGCACTTTGAAGTTTACATCTTAGGATATAGTTTTTCAGGAGAAGATTAGGCTGGGTTTTATGAACTTTTATGAAAAAGGAGATAGCCAGAGGGTCTTATTTTATACAGGAAAGTGAAAGGAACGGGTATTAAGTAAAATGCTATTATTATTTTGACTATTACTAGTTTCTTAGGACATTGGAAATGTTATGACTGAATAGATAAATTATTTTGGTTTAGTCAGAATTTACTTACAAAAAGATAACTGAGAAAAAACTTTCCCCTGCTTTCAGAACGTGTAATGAAATGAAGAATTCAGAAATTTCTTTTTTTATTTTAAAATTTATTATTATTATTAAATTTTTGTAAAGACAAGGTCTTGCTATGTTGTTGAGGCTAGTCTTGGGCTCCTGACTTCAAGCAATCTTCTTGCCTTGTATGCACAAATTGCTAGGGTTACAGGAATGAGTATCATATCTGGCCCTAAATTTCTTCTTTATTCTCAGCTCCCTTAATGCCTCTGAAAATGGGAGTGGTAAGCCAACGATTCAGGAACACGGCCCAGTTACATTATCATTACCATCTGGGGATTTTAGTTTGGCTAGGAAGATGTTTTTTGTATTTCTCTTTTCATTCCTACAGGTGGATAAACTTTCTCTAGTTCATGTGTTATTCAAAGTCAACATTGATTTATTTCCCAATTTGACTTTTGGGAAGCTTGTCAGGATTCGATAATGCCCCAACATGTACCCCAAGGTATCTCAAAGGTATTGTATTTGGATTGAGATAGGTACAATTATCATCATCATCTCCATTTTACAGATGAGTAAATTGAGGCTTAGAGGTAATAAGCAACCAAGTTTGAACTTCAATCTAGACCTATATTCTTTCTAAACAAGACTGTGTTAGGAACCATTACACTGCTCTGTCTCTCGACATTACTCGTCTTCCAATCTCTCCTCTTACTCCTTCCCTTGTGCTAACTTATGCAAATAGTTCACATAAGAAGCTGGAATGTAAGGCAAAAAAAGATCACTCAGGATTAAAAGAGCCACTATATAACCTTGAGAAACCCCAAAATTATAAGAAAAATGGACAAATCCAAAGCTGTAATTAGAGATTTAAAAAAAAAAAGATAACACAGAAAATACGTTAAACTCTTACATACAGAAAACATGACTTCTCTTCAAATATTTACCACGTGTAAGGTTGTGTAGGGAAACGAAGGTTTAAATATAAATTCTTAAAGACTCAACATTATATAAACCATTTTCTCTGATGGCTATGCAACTAAATATTAAATTAGCAGTTAAAACTACCCATTTATTTGAAAAGTTAAGTTCATACCTAAAAACTCATGACTTAAAAATACTACACTTGGTAGTAGGGAAGGTTGTGCATACTTGGGGACAGGGCATATATGGGGACAGGGGGTTTATGGGAACTTTGTGCTTTCTGTTCAGTTTTACTATAAACAGAAAGCTGCTCTAAAATAGTTTATTAATTTTAATAAGCAGATGCACACACACCCTCACAATGAAAATGATATTTTATTTAAAATAGAAAGGAAGCTGGGCGCAGTGGCTCAAGCCTGTGATCTCAGCACCTTGGGAGGCTGTGGTGAGAAGATTGCCACTACACTCCAACCTGGGTTACAGAGTGAGACTATGATTCAAAAAAAGAAAGAAAGAAAGGGAAAAATCTCTCCATAATTTTCTTTCCATAAAGAGGTGACCACTCTAGAAAGTCTGGTGTATATTTTGTAAGGATATATTTAATGTTTATTCTGGCAGTCTTGTGCTTGACATTATTGTATGTAATCTCTAGCACCCCTGTGAGATGGGAACTTTAATTGTCCTCATTTTAAGATGAGGAGATAGAGTCTCAGAGAGGATAATTTGCCCAAGATCCAATTGTGGGATGTATCCTATATGTTACAATCTAGGTTTCCTGATTGCCATCCCATTTGCCGAAAACTCGCGGTTTTTTTCCTTCTTAATTTATTTTTCTGTGTCAATACTGCATCTTTTTCAATGGATACATATAATATTTCCACCATTATAAACAACAGAGAAATGAACACACCTGTACTCTCTCGTTCCGTTGTTTGCTTGAGAGAAATTACTAGAAGTTGTATTATTACATCAACTACTTATTTTAAAATTAATATCTATTATGTTTCTTTTATTCTATATCCATCACTCCTTAAGTCATGCCTCTGACTTGCTGGAGAAAATGGGTCATTTATTTTTAGCAAAACCGCATCACTTGTCCTATGGAATACAGGATTTGACTGATTACTTCCTTTGGTGTCACTTAACAAGTTTCTCTATCCTCTGTGTATACTGCAAGCTTGTAGTTAATGTAGAGGTTTGATTAGATTCAGATTCAATCTTTTAAGCAAGAATACTTTTAGGAGCCAATGGGTGTCTAATGAAAGCAGGTTAAGTACTTCTGATGTTCCAACACAACTTTTATTAAGAAGAGGAACTTTCTAAATGGAGAACTTTCTAAATGGTGAACATATGAGGTCCGCACCCTGTGACACAAGATGGCCTGGCATTGTAGAACACCTCACCAAATGCTCTCGTTGCATCTTTCTAGATGAAAGTTTCAGGCACAGGAGGTCTCTTCCTAGTATACCTTGTTCCCTTCTTCCTTCTTTGCCCAGTTGGGAGAAACTTCAGCACAAAACACCTGCCACTGGTGCCCTGGAGTCCATTCCCACTGTCTTAAAGATACTGTCACTCTGCTTCTTATGCCATCACTGAGGTTTGTTGAGGGAAAATTTCCACATCATCCTGTTGTACCTGGCATTAGTCACGAAGACTTGGAGAGAACTCTGCTAAGAATTCTACAAGCTACCAGAAACAGATAAATATCGTATGTTCTCATCTATAGGTAGGTGCTAAGAAAAATATGTACATATGGAGGTAGAGCGTGGAATGATAGATAGTGGAGACTCAGAAGGGTGTTGAGGTGGGAGGTGGGTGGAGGAAGAGAAATTACTTAATGGGTACAATGTACATTATTTGGGTAATGGATACCTTAAAAGCCTTAACTTGACCATGGTGCAGTTTATGAATGTAATGAAATTGCACTTGTACCCCTAAATATATATATAATTATCTCAGCTACCAGCATCACTGCTCATCTTTCCAGATCCATCCTTGCCTCTCCCCTTGGACTTGGTTCTTCCTGCGGCCTTACAAACAATCTGGGCAACCCCCTGGCACAGTTTTGGTTCTCTCTTCCTTGCTCACCTCTCAAGTCTGCACTTGGTGGATAAACACCCCCAATGGCTTCTCTTGACACATCTCCCCGGTGTCACCTGCTTCCACTGGTTTCACTCCAACCCTCAGTGGGGGACCCAGCCAGAAATGGATACAACACAGTGGCTAAGAGCAGAGGCTCTGAAGGCGAGCCGACCTGGGGTTGAAATCCAGCAACAGCATTTTCTGTTAAGTCGCCAGCATACACAGGTCCCGGTGCCATCTTTTGTAAAATAGGAATATTAATATTTATTATACAGAGTTGTTGTGAAGATTAACTGTGATAGAGCAATTGCCTTAGCTGATGACTGATCTGCGATAAATACCTGAAGAATAGAAACATTGTTATTAGTGGTGTGGTATCATGGTCTCATATTATCATGTCTAGACTTTTCCTTTCTACTGGGCACAGAGAAAACTGGTATATAAAACTTAGTATATAAAAAGTGGTATTTATACTGGCTGAGGGCAGTGGCACACACCTGTAATCCCAGCACTCTGAGAGGCTGAAGCAGGTGGATCACTTGAGACCAGGAGCTCAAGACCAGCCTAGGCAACATACTGAGACCTCATTTCTACAAGAAATAAAAAAATTTAGCTGGACATGATGGTGTGCACCTGTAGTCCCAGCTACTCAGGAGGCTGAGGTGGAAGGATTATCTGAGTTTAGGTCCAGGCTGCAATGAGCCGTGATGGTGCCATTGCTCTCCAGTCTGGGTGACAGAGTGAAACTCAATAAATAGATAAATAAATAGATAAATATTAGTATTTAATAGAGAAAGTGATGTCAAATTTAATAAAGAACATAGTTTAAAGCAATACAATGCTTCTGAGGGTAGAATAATAAAATTATAGACCTAGGAGGGATCTTAGGAGTAGTCAAATTCAATCTCACGTTCACAGATGAGACAAGTGAAGCCTAGACAGGTGGAAAGATCCTCTCTGAGACCGTCCACTCATCCAGTAGGTGCACTGCAACGTGAACCCACGCCTAACTTTGACTACGTTTTCCTCCATAACACACTGGTGATCATGTCTCATTTAAGATTTATATTTTGGCTTCACACTAATGACTGGAATTATATGCAAAAATTAAAAAGAAAAACTTCTGAGTTGTACTTTCTAGGTATTCCGATGAAAGGAAAGGATAATTTAATCAACAGTGGACAAAAAAAGTTCTGAGGATGTAGACTTCCTTTGAACAGGGGAACCAATATTATTTCCATTGCTGGCAATTGCTGTTTGGTTTCAGGGATTGTGTTCCTACATTTAAATGCTGTGTCCAATAAAAGAACAAAAAGATTCAAAGAGTTTCCTTTGAATATAATGATGAAATTTACATGACAATATGCAAGAAGAGTTTTGTTGCATCGTCACATTTAAGTTTTGTGAGAGGAGCTGGTGGAAAATGGAAATCAAGCCACCATGACTGGCCATTGCTGACGGCGGGTGTGGGTGGTGCCTCATGTGTGGTTTAAGGGCTGCTAGTGCTTGTTTTTTCTTTAAATATCCTTTTAATCTCTTTGTCTCTTGCTAATTATTATGCATAGACAAATACATATATCATATCAAATCTTAATTGCATCGTCACAGACACCGTACAAATGATGATAAAATAGCATTTGCAATCTGCTTTGGTAATTTTTGGACTGTAACTGTGCTTTAATTTGTACAAGTTGAAATGCATTTCATTTATCCTCAAAGTAATTATTATTCTGCCCATTTTTAAAAAAGATAATCCATTCCAGGTCTTCTTTTCTAAAAACTTGGTTGATGCATATCAATACCACAACCATTTCTATGTTTTAATATTTTATATGAAGAGAGATTTTCAAATTAAACTTGATAGCATTTCACACTGTTAATTAGCTAACATTCATTCACTTATTCAATACAATTATCAAAGCACTGCTCTGTTCCAGGCACAGTGTTAGATCCTGGAGATACAGAGGTAAAGAAAGTGTGGTCCTTGCCTCATTAGATCTACAGTTTAATGGGATTATATCCATCCCCTTGGTCTTAATTATAATCTATATGATAATGATTTTCAAATTTCCAGACCTGTCTTTGTTTTCTCCTTTGAACTCTAGATCCGTGCATATTCAAATACCTACTGGGCAACTTTACTTATTTGTTTTAAAAAGCACTTCGGAATCAATGTGCACTAAAAATGAGTTTATCATTTTTCTCTCTAAACTGCCCCCTCTCTCTATCCAACACTCCCAGTTACAGTATTGGCATTCACAACGACCTAAATCCAGAAATTTGGGATTATCCTTGACTCCCTCTTCTCTCTCACATCTTTTCCTTCCTTCCTTCCTTCCTTCCTTCCTTCCTCCTTCCTTCCTTCCTTCCTTCCTTCCTTCCTTCCTCCTTCCTTCCTTCCTTCCTTCCTTCCTGTCGGCTTCTTGTTCTGTCACTCAGGTTGGAGTGCTATGACACAATCACAGCTCACCATAGCCTCGACCTCCTGAGCTCAGATCATCCTTCCTCCTCAGTCTCCTACAGGTGTGCACCAACACACCCAGATAATTTTGAGGTCTCACAATGTTGCCTGGGCTGGTCTCAAACTCCTGGATTCAAGCAATCCTCCCTCCTTGGTCTCCCAAAATGCTGAGATTACAGGTGTGAGCCACTATGTCCAGCTCACATCCTTTTTCTAAGTCAATAAATCCTATCAATTCTACCTCCTAAGCAGCTCTAAATTTTGCCCACATTTTTTCATTCCCACTGGTACTATCTAATTCCATCCACTGGCATTACTCACTTGGATTAGTAACAGTCTCCTAATTAGTTTCCTAACTGCACTAATGAGCAGCCACAGTGACCATTCTAAAAGGCAAGTCTGATCATGTCACTACCCTTCTTAAAATCATCCAATGACTTACCCATTGTTTGGGGGATAAAAATCCAACTTCCGTACAAAGGCTATGACAGTGCCTATGAGCCAGAACCTGTACGACCTCTCTATCTTGGGATCTTCCCAGCTCCTTGCCTTTCTCCATTTGTGATGAACTTAGTTCAGTTATTTGAAGAGAAGACCCAAGCATGTGCTCTCTCATTCCTAGGCCTTTAATGGGCTGCTGTCTTTTGTGGAATGTTCCTCAGGCTCAACTGAAGGGTAACTGCCTTGGAGAGACTTTCCTGACCTCCTGGGTTGTAAGAGCCCTGACACCTGCAGAATCTTCTACTTTACCTCCTGTGATACTCACATTATTGTTACTTCTCAATTTTCTTTCTTCTCTGCTAGTCTGTCAGAACCAGAGAGCAGAAAACTTGTTTCACACATGGTAATAAACATTTGTTGAATAAATGAATGAGACTAACAAAATAAATATGTTCTTTATGATAGCTGCTCTAGTAGAGGTATCCACAGAGTGCTATGGAACCCAAAGGAGCGGCATCTACATTGGCGTTGGGATTCAAGGAATAATACTGCTCTTAGCACAGTGCATGATACATGGAAAACTGAGTCTGAAAGACCAGTAAGAGCTGATTTCACTATTCATGGGAAGAAGAGCATTCCAGGTAGAGAAAACAGTGAGGAAATGTGAGATAACGGAGGTGTGAATGAGCAGCAGAGGTTACACAAGTTCCATACTGTCCTGTATGGGTGAAATCAAGAGTTGCATGGGTGGGTGGTAGGTTGGTGAAAAAGGAAGCAACAAATGTACTTGGGACCTGATCCTAAACCTTGTTTTATAAACTGAGGATTTTGGACATTATTCTGAAGTGACATGTGTTTTAGAAAAAATGCCATGGTTACACAGGGAGGGATGAATTTGATGGGTGAAAGTGGGGACTGCAATGCGCTGTTTGGTAATGGGTGTTGGTAGACTGACTACACAGTGGAGGGCATAAGGCTATAATTCAGGCCAGAATTGATAAGAACCTAAGTAAGGCAGCATCAGTGGAGATAAACCCACAGGGCCTGGTGACAGAGGGGATGAAGGTTAGTAAGAAGGAAGGGCCCTGGATCATTTCTAGGGTTCTGGTTCAGGTGATTGAATGGATGGTGGTCTCCTCACTGAGAGGAGTCAAGCTGGCTTGAGGGGCAGATGAAGAAGGTAAGTGGGTTGTATGGAACATGGAGACCTGATGCAATTTGCCAATAGAAGCCATGGGACACATAATAGCTAGATTCTCACTCACACCAGGACTACAATGCTTATTTAACCAGCATGTAGCCAAGGAGGCTCAAATCCAAGTCCCAAACCGATTCCTTGTACTCTGTTGAGCCCTGACCTGTTCAAAGACAAAAGCCTCATGTCTTGAATCTCCCTGTGTCTTGACAACTTCAAAATCCCCAGTGAGAAGAGAGATGAAAGTGGAGAAAAAAGAAAGCAGATGTGGGATGGAGCAGCAAGGTGGTTCTAGGAGTGAGAAGGTGGAAAGCAGGATTGAGGTGAGAGTGGGAACCATGCGGCAATTTATTTGGTAACAGGTCAATGTGAGAATAGGGGAGACTCTGGATGAAGGGTCAGTATAAGGCAGGACCTCAAAATGTAAGAGGAAAACCTGTCATGGAAGAAGAGAACATGGCAGTGGCCATTTTACAGCCATCTGAAGGGTTTGGTCACTGATAATGGCCTGAATGAGAACCTTCTCTAACACTGTTCATTATGCAATGGGTCCTTGCCAAACCTCATTCAAGGTGTTTAGTTACAGAATCAGCACAAGACCTTTAGTGTCCAGCACAGCCCATGCCCATGTGGATACCATATAAATGTTTATTGGATGTATTCATAAATGAACACCAACAAGCAAACAACAATTTCATTTAAAAGGAAATCTTGCCATAGAACTCACTGAAGCAAGAAACTCTAGAGTAGTTGGAGTCAAGCTTGCCTTTCATGGCGGGGACCGGTCTTCTGGATAACTCCACCTACTTCCTGCACTACATAGCAATCAGTCAAGCACTGGGACCTGGTGTCATAGATACCTTGAGACCAATCCACCAATGATCAAGAATCAAAGAAATTGTGCAGCCCAGTAGGAAGGATCTGAAGTGGCTCTTCATGAAACTCAGGTACCCGCTTTCAAGGCAAATCAAACTAAAATATCATTTTATTCTATTAGTCCAGTTTCTGAGATCAGAGAAAACTTTCTTCTGGAATCAGTGAAAGAGCTGATGCTCAGATGCAAACTTAGGGGATTTAGGTTATTCCAAAATGTGATCATTTGATTTTTTTGATGTGTAGTTGGTCATAATTTTCATTACAAAAATATTTTTAGCACACATTGTAGGATTTGAGGGCCCTGGAAAGACTTTGTTAATTCTAAACTTCAATGTTAAGCAGATCATGACATGATAAAAAGGAAACCCTAGTTCTCACGAAGGATACTCTATTCACAGACAGATGTGTGTGCGCCTATATTCACCCACATGTGCTCACCATGGGTGTAAATGTACTAGCACAAGCTGGATAAAACACAAAGGGAGAATTCAAGCAGACACTGCTGTAGTTGCTGTGGAAACCATAGCACCAGTCTTTATGACACCCGTACGCTCAGCCCTAACCCTCTATATATGACTTGGATTCACTTTTTTAAACAATTTCTAAAACTTATTTACTGAAATCTTAAAAATTAGTATTGTTTTTGTAAATATCAGCTCTAGGTGCATTTTTCTGCATACTTAAATCCCAGAAAATTGGCAGATTTTCATTGTTGTTTGCTTCCCATACAGAGGTACAAAATAAATGCTGATTTCACAGAACCTATGTGGGCTGTATCTATAGCCACAATCAGGAATTTGCAAATGAAATTATGGGTATCTCGTGTACTCTTAAAATGCTTTTTCCAGTTTTTCTGTACAGACATTTCAATTCTAGCTGAAAGAGGCACTGCATTTTCTCATCTAAAACATTAATAGCCAATGTGCCAAAAGCGGCAGCTCAATTACATATGGATTGGGATCCAATTAATCCTTTCTGATAACTTTATCTACTTGGTCTACACCCAAGACTGCCAGTGGGAAAATCATCTCTGAATTTCTTTCCAAATATAAGGTTGGCAGATTTCGTTTATTCTTTTTATATGTATATATTTTTATCCTTGAAGGAGAGAGTGATCCTAGAATTTGCATTCTTTTATGTGAAAACAGTTTCTGCTTCAATGAGACTAACACTACTTTTAATAATGTTAGATATTGCAATATTTTTAGATGATAAGTAGAGTCATTTTTGAATCGTCAATTTATGGAATCAATTCTTATTAGAAACAACCCCTCTCTATTGATGTCCAAGGGTGACATGATCACTCATACTGGTGTTGGTATAGCTCTCTTAATTTTGAGATCAAAGTTTCTGTCTATCTTCACAGCTAACAGTCAGAGTTAATATATCTTTGTTCCAAATTTGCAGTAATCTCAATAACACTATTTATGACCTATGTTGTGAGAAGTACATGGTAAATTATTACAACTTGCCAGTGGCCAGTCTTGAAACATGGGTACTGATGAAACTCTTACATAACAAAACTCTATGGCTCCCACATTTTTAGGGGGTCACAGGATCATTTGATTATAACAAGTTTATTTAATTTTTTTCTGTAGAGATTGGATAGGAAAGTTTGTTGATACAGCAGAATAATATTTTGAAATATTAATGGATGCACTTTTTTTTAGTAATCACCCACTCCCCCTAGCCTGAGAGAAAAATACACATTTTAGAGAAGGGAGAACACAGAGAGCAGTGAGAACAGTCACGCTTAGCTTTGAATTTTAAAAGCAAGAGCTTTCAAATCTGAGGGCAAGTTTCTTGATAAAAGATTTTTTATTGTTGTCATTGTTTGTTTTTTAGTTTCAAAAACTTGAAATGTCAAAACAAAGCCTGGAGGTCTCAGAGCACTGAGTTTATGTAATAAACATAAAACAGAAAAGAATCATCAATAAACAGGTGTTTTCTTGCAATTCAGAAAGGAGAAAGAACCGTTTCTGGGATGGGTGAGGAGTTTGATAAAGAGGGAGAGAAGAAAAAGAGAGTTCCCTTTTCCATTTTGGTTGAGCCTGGGTGGAGAGGAGAGTGGGGTTGTGAAAGACAAAATATCCAGATAAGTTTGAAGAGCTGATTGTAGAGGGGATTTTTCTCCTACTTCCCGTCTGAGAAAATATTGCTTTCTAAATTAGGTTTTAGGCAAAGAGGACCTAGGGTCCTGTGGAGATCATGTGGCTCCAGAGGGTAGCCCAGCAGATGGAAGTTTTCCATGTTTTCTAGAAGCACACAGACTAGAAATAGGTGCAGGTCAGTGGACCTAAAGAAACCTTATAGGTTTCTTAAAGGAGTTACTTGAGTTACCAGAATGCAGAAGGGACTGTGGGCACTTCTATAATGCAGTGGTCCCCAGCCTTCTTGGCATCAGGGACCGGTTTCATGGAAGACAATTTTTCCATGGATGGCAGGTAGGGATCATCTGGCATTAGATTCTCATAAGGAGCACACAATCTATATCCCTTGCATGTGCAGTTCACAATAGGGTTGATGTTCCTGTGAGAATCTAACAGGAGACAGAGCTCTGCTCTCCCGTCGCCCACCTTCTGTTGTGCGATTCCTTACAGGCCATGGACGGGTATCGATCAATGATCTTGGGGTTGGGGGTCACTGCTATAATGGAGACAGTGAGGAAAGAGGCCAATGAATGCCTAAGAATAAAGGAAAGAGCCAGGTGTGTTGGCTAACGCCTATAATCTCAGTACTTTAGGAGACAGTGGGAGGATTGCCTGAGCCCATGGGTTTGAGACCAATCTGGGCAACTTGGTGAGACCTCTGAATCAAAAAATTAGCCAGGCATGGTGGTGCGCCCTGTGATTCCAACTACTTGGAAGGCTGAGGCAGAAGGATCATCTGAGCCCAACAGGTGGAAGTTGCAGTGGCCATGAGTGTGCCACTGCACTCCAGTCAGGGTGACAGAGTGAGATTCTGATGAAAAAAATAATAAAAAATAAAAGAAAGTGGGCTTAATTCAGACTAAACTACCCTCCAAGGATGTGTCAGGCTCGGAACTTAGATTTATTCTTAGTTATTGAGTACTGAGTTATTGTTTACTCAAAGAAACTGAGTTTAATCTGGAAGTGATTGAGTTACCATTAAGCATGAAAACATCTGCAATTTTCACCATT
Organism: Tarsius wallacei; assembly: GCA_963574415.1. Taxonomy (NCBI): domain Eukaryota; kingdom Metazoa; phylum Chordata; class Mammalia; order Primates; family Tarsiidae; genus Tarsius; species Tarsius wallacei. Next base: position 1,889 of record CAUYQG010008754.1, on the reverse strand, counting down.
GGCAGAAATAAGAACTTGGGAGCTAAGTTTAATTATAGGAAAAAAAGACATTTATCTTTTCATATTGATGATTGTTTTTTTTTTTTTGAGTTGGAGTCTCACTCTGTCACCCAGACTGGAGTGCAGTGGGCGCTCCCAGCCACCACAGCCTCGACCTGCTGGGCTCCGGCGTTCCTTCCGCTTCAGCCTTCCAAGTAGCTGGAATTACAGGTGTGCGCTACCACACCCAGCTAATTTTTTGATTTATTGTAGAGATGAGTTCTCACCAAGTTGCCCAGGTGGGTCTCGAACCTGCGGGCTCAGGCAATTCACTCACCTCAGTCTCCCCAAGCGAGGGATTACAGGCTGAGTCACCGAGCCCAGCTGATGATTATGTTTTTAATATCTAGAGATACTATTTGCCTCTTTTAAAAAATTGCTTTGACAGTTTTATGGATTCTTTCTCCTGTAATATATTTTCAGGCTTTAAACGTTTTAAAAAATATAATAAATATTTTTCTTTAATAATCTGTGCATGGTATCTTTAGTCTGTGAATGTCTGATTCTGCTGTCTGTTCTTCCTCTTGATTCTTGCTCATGGTGCCTTGTTTCTTTGTGTGCTTGGTTATCTTTGATTCTATGCTACTCATAACACTTGAAAGAGTATTTCTAAGCATTCTCAAAGACCTAATAATATGAAGGCACTTTCCTCTGTAGAGGGTTTGCATTAGCTTTTTAAAAGGGATTTAGGTATAATATCAGTCTGGTACCACTTTAAGCTAGATTTGTGGCAATGATACACATTTAGGGCTGCACACTGGGCTTCAAATATTCCTATGGTTACAGCCTCTCAGGATTTGGTTTCCTTTTTCTTTTCCCCCTGGTCTGCATTGTGCTGGGCTATCATAACTCTTTCTGTGGCTCTCTGAGGGTGATGGGAGGGAAGGGGCTTACCTCTGGTGTAGCCCTTTGTGTTCCAGTTTAATATGGGATTCTCCTATTATATTTTCCACTTTTGGTGGGCCTTGGGATCTGATTTCCATCTGCCTCACCCTAGGAATCCATTGAAGTCTTAGCTCAGTTTCACAGTTCCAATAGGCAAATGCCCTTGGAACAAAAACAGCTTCTAGTGCTTGGTCTACTTTTCTGTATTCTCATTTATTCTGGTTTTGGTCTGATAATACCTTACTACGTTTTGGTTTATTGATGTTTTAAATAAAGATTAAAAAATATTTTTTCTGTATTTTTAGCAACTTTCTGTGGTACAATTGGTCTGAGTAAGTTATCCCAGCATTGCTGGACATCAGAAGTCATACCTGAGTCATATGCAGGTAAAATTCATGCTTACTACATCTATGGTGAGGTAAGAACAAAAAAGTGTTCTGAACTCAGGGAAGGGAAAAACAGAACTGATAGAACAATAATTTCCCCCTTTAAAGCTCCCTGTGGTTTTTGCAAGTAAAATGAATTGCTGGGTAAATTTGGGGATTTAGACAAGCTCTTCTTACCTGGGCAATAGAGTTATTTTAAAAGAAAGTATGGGGGTTCCGGGTCAAGATGGCGACGACACAGGCAGAACTGTGAGATTCTCCGAATGTGAGTTCCCCCAAAAGACTCTTGCTTCCCTTCCCCCACCCACTCATTCACAGCCAGACGCATCGGTCTGAGGCCCAGGGACCCTTGGTACCATGCAGGGCCGGCTGTTTCATCCTTGGTTGCTCCCCCGCTGGTAGGAAATCTCAGGTCACAGCTCCCTCCCCGGTTATAATATACCCAGACCCAGCCTCCGATCACCCGGGGAGGCTCTGGCCACCCACCCATCAGAGAAGCTGATTCCATCTCTGACTGAAATACTCTGGGAACAGTCCAGGGCCACTTTTGCTGGAGCTTGGGAGCTGGAGCTCTGAATC
>CAUYQG010008748.1:0-20989 GCA_963574415.1 Tarsius wallacei | reverse complement strand
GAGACCCAGTGGTGTGCCCACAGGGAGAGTGGCTGCCCTGCGGAGCCTGATGACCTGTGGTGGCTCCGATCCTAACCGAGTAGATCAGTAAATTAGCAAGATCATTTCAGGTCATGATGATACACAGTAGTTACCCCCTCTTTTAGGAGTCTGCAGCCTCCCCACCCCCTGCAAGAATGGAAATAAAGGAAAATCCTGAGTTTCTTCAAGCCAGCCCTAAGAAGTAACTCAGTAGCTTGAGAAGAAAGGGACCGTAGCCTAAAATAATTGTAGCCAAGGAAGTTAGAATCCAGAGATATTTTATTCCCCTATAGAAACCACAGATAACATCCTAATATAGCTATTTTTCAGAAACCTGCACCCCCACCAAACAGATCCACTGGAATGCAGACCTCTGATAATGGGGAGCTGAGGACCGAACTCTGATCACCGTTCTTTGTTCTAAATTTCTTCCTGAGGGGCTTGGAGGAGGTCATGCCCATGAGCCACATTCTTTTCTGCTGATCCCGAATTTTCAGACAAAGCCTTGCCTCCTCAGCCTCCTCAGAAAATATCTGAATCCCCCTACGACCCGTAAGACCCTACTTCAAGATATCCCACCTTTTTAGGCCAAACCAATGTATAGCTTCCATGTATTGATTTATGACTGCCTATAACTTCTACCCTCCTGAAATTTACCCCTGTCTTTAAAAACCCTCACCTGTAAGACTTGGGGGAATTTGAGTCTTGAAATTTGGGTCTTAAGCATGAGCTGCCCTGATTCTCATTGCCTGGTGCCCCACAAAGAAATGCCTCTTTTTCTACTGCTGCAAAAACCTCAAGGTGGATATCTGGGCTTACTGTGCTGGGCATGCGGACCCCAGTTCAGTTCTCTAACAGTGATAAGGGCTCTGACAAGTGAGAGAGGTTAATGTGCTCTGGAGTGATGGGGTGGTACAGAGACTGACACCTGAATGACAAGAGCCACCTAGGCAAATCTGGAATTGCATTTGACAGGCAGAGGGCCCAGTACATTCAAAGGCCCTCTCTGTCTAATGCCTCATGAGCAGAAGCAGTGGGCCATGAGTCAGAAGCAAGAGACAGGGATCGCAGTGACCTTTAGGAAGCCTTCCATGGGGACATCTCATGATCCAGCTATACTTTAGAGATCCCTGTGGCTGCTGTGGGGGCAAGTAGAAAACAGAATCATCCCTGGCAAGTCTGAGGACAGCTCTGACAAGAGCAGTGTCCCAGGAGGAGGGAAGGGAGGCCAGACTCTTGGTGCATCTGAGTAGCAGGCTTGCCTACTCTTGGTGATAAGGTGAACATCGAGTCCTGATGCCCAGTGTTTCACATGAATATCTGCAGCTTAAATGCCAAATAAGTTTACAAAAAGGCTAATGATAGGTCAGGTGAACCTTAACTGTTACCATAGCGTAAATGAGGCTAATTAGATGCCCTTGGACAGGGCGGTTTCTTGCAGAGTCTGAAATCAGCTCTTAAGTTTCCGTGTTCTGTGGAAGACGCACCTTCTATAGTGAAGGTTGTAAAACTTTGCCTTTTCTGCTTTTCAGATAGCTCAAGTGGAATACAGCTCTCCCCGAGTGGTGCGGCCATCCTCGCGGTCAAGGGTGGCTGTGCAATCACGTGTAATATTGATCACACTTTTCTTGACCTTTCACTTCAAGAGCCAGACTTTTCCTCCTCTCTAAGACATATCAAAATATTATGACTTTATGTTCTTCCTAAGCAAAGAAAAGTCATAGGCCATTAGGGAAATTGTTCAGCGCTGCTCTGAGTCTTTCATTCTCTCGAAAGCTTTCGAGCTGAAGACTGTTTTAGTTTCTGGCAAGGTAAGCCCATCCATTCATGCCTAAAGCTATAACATTTGTGAAAATAATGGAAAAGTCTTAATGCTGGTATCTTTAATAAACCCTTCAAAGTCACAAAATCTTGGAAACAGAAGCCAGAGTTAAACTTTTCTCAAAGGTGAGAGGCTGATCACAGCTTATGTATCTTCAGTGATTGATGCTTCCTAAAATAGGAGTCCCTCAGCTTCCCCAAATTCCCTCTGGGACTGCATGCTTTTGGTTTCTGCCTTCAAAGGAGGCCTTTCCTCGCCTCTCCTCCTATTTCTCTGTCAAGGTGAGGTTTCATCCTTGATGAATGTTTGTTTCATCCTTGATGAAGTCTGTCCTGATTTTGAGGGCCAAGCTCACAGCACACTGTACTAAATGACAAAATCTCTGGGAAGCATGGTGCCATGACAGAGCACGGAAGGCAATACCTGGGCCTTTCTGGTGACTCCTCATCAGGCTGAATGCTTATCTCTATTATACACACTGGTGCTCTGGAGCCCAGGGAGGGACAGCAGCTTGCTCAAGCAGACCCTGCTAGAGCACTGTCAGAGCCAAAACCCAGAGTCACACCTGCCTGGGGTTACTCTTCCCTGAATCCCTACTGTAACCAAGGTGGTGTTTCTATCCCATGACCTTGAGAAGCCCTGGGTGGAAGAGATGTTTCTCATCCTTTGTACACTTAGAATCTACTTCAGGACCCAGTACACAATAGGTGACTAATGAATGTCTATTGAATGGATACAAAAAAAACTTTTATTATTTTTTAATTTGTGTGTGTGTGTGTGTGTGTGTGTGTGTGTTTGAATTGGAGTTTCACTCCTTCACTCAGGCTGGAGTGCAGTGGCATGTACCCTCACGGCCACCCCAGTGTCAACCTTCTGGGCTCCAGCGATCCTTCTGCCTCAGCCTTCCGAGTAGCTGGAACTACAGACGCATGCTACCACACCTGGCTATTTTTAATTTTATTGTAGAGACAAGGTCTCACCAAGTTGCCTGGGCTGGTCTTGAACCCCCGGGCTCAGGCAATCCACTCGTCTCGGCCTCCCAAAGTGCTGGGATTACAGGCTGAACCACCGAGTCCGGCCATTTTTAATTATTTTTTAATAGACTTAGGGGGTGCAAGTTCAATCTTGTTACATGGATATATTGAGCAGTGGTTAATGAGGGCTTTTCTTCCCTCACTACCTCCCATGATCCCAGAAAAAAGATTTTAAATATTATAAATACTTGAAGGATATGAGAGAATATTGCTTAAGTTATCAGGAAAAGAAATCCCCAATAGGAAGACATCGTAACTATAAAGTTTAGAAAATAGTATCCTTATTTACACAGTTTTCTCTGGAAAAACCACCAAACTTTAGAACTTTCTACATCTGGGTAAAACATTTTTATGCTGTGGCTTCAGCAGCAGCAACAGTAGCAATGATGATGGTGATGATGATGGTGATGATGATGATGATGATACTAGCAGCCTCACGTTTACTGAGTGTCTGCTATGTACTAGTCATTCTAAGTTCTTGCATCACATTTAACTCACAAAAATCCTCTGAGAGCCACTGTGATAGCCCACAATTTGCAGATGGGGAAACTGAAACAACCTGTCTACAGTTACTTGGTTGATTTGTGGAAGAGCCAGTATCTTAACCCAGGTAGCCTGGCTACAGAGTTGTATTACCTTTTAGTCCCTTAATTGATCATTGGCATGTAGGCATTGTTTGATGCTGAGGTCTTCATGGGAAGTAGCTGAATTTCTCTCCTCTGAAGTGTGAGCTAGACTTTATGACTCATGTTCATTGAATAGAATAATGTGGAAGACATTGGGTTACAAAAGGTACTGTGGCTTCCTGCAACATCTCTTTCTTTCTTGGACCACTTGGTCCTGGGAAAGCTCCATGGGCATCCCTCTGAAGAAGCTCATGTGGTGCGGAACTGATGCCCTAGGTCAATAGCCACATGCGTGAGTCATCCTGGAGGCAGATGCTTCTGCCACAGTCAAGCCTTCAGAAGAGACTACAGCCCAGGCCAGTAGACTGACTATACCCTCATGCGAGCCCCTGAGTCAGAGCCACCCAGCTGAGCAGTGGCTAGATTTGTGACCCACAGAAACTGAGATAATAGATGCCTGTTGTTTAAAGCTGGCAAGTTTTGGGGCAGTTTATTATGCAGCATTAGATAATGAATATAGTCTATTTCCTCACTGATGTAATCCTAATTTCATTAAAGTTCAATGGACATCACATTTTGATAACTTGGTAAAAATTCAACAGTGATGAAAGTGATAAGAGTATTATCACATCATTGAAGGTTTTTCTTCAAAAGATGGAACTTGGTGATTAGGGTATTCATTTTATGTTGCCTAAGACACAAACTTCAGAGGCAAGGCTGGACACGAAAGGTAATCCAGTAACTCTGCCTCTGGGTAAGAAAGCTCTTAAGCCATTCACACATTTATGTCAACTTCAGGGGGATAATATTCTTTCTTTCTTTCTTTTTTTAGAGGATAAAATTCTTTAAAAGTCTTAGAGATGCAGTCAAGTATCTTAAAGGCCAAATACAATCACACCTGCTATTTTGAAACAGAAACTTCTAGGACTAAGCAGTCATTAGGTATCACGTGTTGTGTTAGCTTTGTACCTTAGGAAGAAGGCTGACTGTCCTCCCTACATTGATGAGGAAACCCAGGCTCAAAGCAGGGACATGATTAGCTCACCTGACTCGACCTCCAATACTGGCTTCCGTGGTATGTGAAGAGAGACTACCTGTCACTCACTGTAGCAGTCATCAGGCACCAAAACGTTTAGGTCATTAACATGCAGAAATGCTTTTCTTACACAGAAGGCTAGCCAATAAACAAACTTGTACCCTGAGAGTGACTAGGAGTTTGTAAAAACTCACACATTTCTTGGTCTTTAAACTAATTCAGAGGAGGGAACTGCAGACAGTGGTATAGTAGGGCACCATTTAGACAATAATTTGTGCTCATCAGAAATGGAGGGACTTTCCCTAGGTTCAGAATTCTATCCTAGTACAGATGACATTCACTTCAATAAAATCAACTAGTATAAACATAAAACCTCAAACTATAAGAATCTTAGAAAACGCAGGAGACACCCTTATGGAAATCGAAACTGGAAACCAATTCCTACTCAGAACCCTAAAGGTCAATACTTTAAGAAATAAGATAGATAAGTGGGACCTTATCAAATTAATGAGCTTCTGCAAAGCAAAAGAAACCAACAAGAGAGCAGGGAGACAGCCCACAGAATGGGAAAAAATATTTGCCAACTGTATATCTGACAAAGGCCTAACATCTAGGATCTACAGGGAACTCAAACACACCAAAGGGAAAAAAACAAACAGCCCCTTTAAAAAGTGGGCAAAAGACATGAATAGATACTTCTCAAAAAAAGATATACGGGCAGCCAACAGGCACGTGAAAAAGCGCTCAGCCTCACTCATCATCAGAGAAATGCAAATCTAAGCCACATTGAGATACCACCTAACCCCTGTAATGGCCATCATTAATAAAACAAAGAACAACAGATGCTGGTGAGGATGTGGAGAAAAAGGAACACTTCTACACTGCTGGTGCGAATGCAAACTTGTACATCCTCTCTGGAAAACAGCCTGGAGATTTCTGAAAGAACTAGAAATTGACCTTCCATATGACCCAGCAATTCCCCTATTGGGAATATGCCCGGAGGAACTCAAATTATTCTGCAAAGATACCTGCACACGTATGTTTATTGCAGCTTTATTAACAATAGCAAAAACACGGAACCAACCATGTTGCCCATTGAAGCTGGACTGGATAAAAAAATGTGGTACATATATATAATGGAATATTATGCAGCCATAAAGAAGGACAAATATATGGACTTTTGCAGCAACTTGGATGGATTTGGAGTCAATCACATTCAGTGATTTATCATAGAAACAAAGAACAGAGTTCCATAAGTTCTCACTCATAAGAGGACCTTGAACAATTATAATGCTATAAAAAAGCGATTGGCAGTAATGGGAAACGGTTGGTGGCGGTGTGGGGGGGTGGGGGGGTGGGATTGACAGTTGAGGGAAACTGCTAGGGGAGGGAGGGGAATACCTCATTAACAGGGGTACCTGCATGATCAATGTTTGTATACCTAACTCTGAATTGTATCCCACATCTTTACAATAAAAATTTTTTTAAAAATCAACTAGTATATTCAAAAGATACAAACATTTGATTTCAATTATTGATAAGAGAAACAATAATTTCTTTCCTGTTTTAAAAGAAATTTTTCCCTTTGAGTTAATTTAACCAGGGAGGTATTTTGGTTGTTTTTTGTTTTTTTTTTAATAATTCAGTTTACCTAATTTAAAATAAAGGGAACAACTCTGTACCAACAGATTGAATGATTTCAATGTACCAAGATTTTGTTGACTCCTAACTTATCAGGACTTATACCTATTGCATAAAGCAAGCCTTGCTCTAAGATCACTTTTGGGTGCTATGCATGATCCATTTCCAAGTTACTTAATTAGCAATATTTTCAGAGTGGCACAAGTTATGATCTGAAGACCTCAAGTTAATATAACTTTAGCTCCCCTATCATATAAAGCTATTATTAAAGGAACTTTTTAAAGGCAATGGTTCTACAAATGTAGCTCCTATACCAGGCATCCCCTGGGAACTGTAAGAAAACAAACCCCAAACCTACTGAGTCATCAAGGCAGGGAGGAGACACCAATCACATTTTTAAAAAAAGCCTCCAGGTGATTCTGAGGCAGCTAAATTTTGAAAACAGAATGTTAATGGCAGGGCCCATCTACCCCTGCAGCCACACACATCAACACGGCCCAGGATGGGGCCTACCCCCACTCCCGCAAGGAGGGCTCAGTGTCAGCCTGAGAGCCCCTGAGGGATATGGAGCTGGTGTGCGTGCACGTGAGTGCGTGTCCACATACGTGTGCATGCCTGAGAAAGGATGCTGGCTGAACGAGCCTCTCGAATCCCTGTGCTGCATCCTTCTTCGTGTGATTGTGAGCCCAGGAAGGAGCTTTAGGGATAAGTCATAAGTGGAAACTATCCAGACATAATGAAGCTCATTAACTCAAAAGGCGAGGGTCTGGCCTGTGAGCAAATGTTGCCTCATGAAGGGGGAGACATTTTTTTCTGACTCATGGTGGCCCTATGAGAGGAGAAAACACAGCTTCTGTAGAGATGTGCAGACCTGAGTACAAAGAAAATAGGGAGTGTTTCATGATCTGTGGAGAGGCCACAAGCACCACGTGAGTTCTTTATTTTAGCTCACATTTTATCACATTCGGAGGGTGTTGTCTAGGTAATGATGACTTTGTCTACAGAAGTGTCACCTTCCTCACGTGTACCCTTTCCCAAACCCGCCCCTGAGCCTGCTAGGCTTCACCTGTCATCCCTGTACCTGGGGCAGGTGCAGAACGCCATGGTCCTTTAAGGATCCAGGCAAGCCAGCACTGTGGCGCTGGTCATTCTCACGATCACATCCCTCCATGTTTCTGGCTCTCACTTCAGTTCCCTGGCACCGGGCCATCCTTATCGGCCATGAAGTGACCACACAGTTTGTCGGGTAATGCTTCTCCCTAATCCAGCCCTCTTTCCAGGCAGATCATCCTCCACTGGGGCTCTTCCCATGCCATTCACTTCTGCAGATCCACAGCTGCTCCCAGCGGAGTGATGTCGTGAGTCCACACGCTCACTTGTGGCTCCTGACCCTCTGCACAGGACTTTACCTCAGTGGCCAGCTCCTTTTCCCTCATGCCTGGCTTCGGGTCCTGACCCCCCACTTCCTGCTGAGGCCTTTTCACCATCCCTGCACCTTCCCATTCTCAACCCTCCCTGCCTGTGCCACACCCTTGCTGAAAGCCCACACTTTCCCTTTCCAAATCCCACTGGTGTATCGAGGTCTCTTCACATTGCCTTTGCTCCATGAGACTTTACTTTTTACAACTTTTTCTACAATAATCCTTTCCACAATTCTGGGAACATGTATGTGCTCACTAAACACTCCCTTCTAAAAAAATCAATATTAGATGTCTGGGCTCCATTTATGTTCAAGCCACTTGGTATACTCTGCATAAAAAGCTCAAATCTACAGGAAACCAAGTAACTTAATCACAACCAAACACTCTTTCCTTGGGACAAAAGCAAGGCTGTCTCATTATAGACCAATTTACTGGTCTAAACTAGAGAGGCCAAGCGAACCATTTTTATATCGCAAGTTTTAACATATTTGCCTGTCGACACCCATGCTTGGGTAGAGGAAGTTATTCTGAGTGCGTGGTGTGCTTTCACAAATAATTTCTATGGAAAACAGCAGTCAGACAGTAATATGGGCCCAAGGTGACCTCATTACCAGAATTTGTTCTAGTTGTCATTAGACATATCACACTGTGTCACTCAAAATGGGAGAGAAATAAAAGATACTGACATGTTGCGCCAGTGATTAGAGATGAGAAATGCAGTTATGTTACAGAATCCCTGACTGGAAAGAAGTGTGTATAGTATTTAAGATGCAGCTACCCCTCGAATCAACCACTGTTCTCTAAGTCTCTAGCCTTCTTCTATTCTTTTTAATTTTCCTCTGCATAAGACAGCAAGTGTGTCTTCTATATATTGCAAAGCCAACATTGCTCTTGAGCAAAATCCTGAGAGAGGTACATGTAAGAGACTGTTAGTCCAAAATGCAGAGAGCAGAAAAAGCCAGTCAGCCAGCCCACTTGGTTAATGAGACTGATTCCTGGTCAACTCCCATGATCTCATTCAGAGAGCACCTCGAAGATGCCGCCCTTATCTGTGTTGCTTGGAGTTGAAATACAACAAATCTCTCCAGCACTGACAAAAGAAAGACAAGAATGCAAATACACTCCCCACTCCTGGATGGTGGAGGCAGGAGGAGGGCATTTTGATCACCTTCTCAGTCTGAGGTAGTATCTTATATCGATATTCCAATCTACAGGCCAGATCTATTACGTCAAGGGGAAAGTTCTGGAGAAGGCACTACAGAGTTGTAAACCACTGTTTGAGTTTAATGCATTATCATCACATTATGCATCTTGGAGTTTCTACCACTAGGTCTCAGGCAAAACCACAAAGGAGGTGAGGTGTATTTGGGCAGTTTTAAAATCATGAAACTGGGGGCAGATAATGGCCCAAGAAGTGAGCTAGTCCAATTCTTCATTTTAGAGACACAGAAACTGAGGCCCAGAGAGGTGGAACACCTTGCTTGTGGTCACTATGGACTGATGACAGAGATAGGACTAGAGTTCAGGGTAGGGTCTGTCCATCTTCCATCTCCTCAACCCAAGGCCACACTCCTTCCCCTGGGGAGCATTCTCCTCCTGACACTTTTTCACTCCGGGATCTGCTTTTCTCTGAAGTCTGCACCATTTCCCCCTACTCAAAATTCCCATTCATTCAATGTTATCTTGGCATGTCATTAAGATTATTCAATTCAAGCAAACAATGCTAAATTATAAATAAGCTAGGCTTCACTTCTCCATGGGGTGTTGCATTTTGAAGGAAAACTAGCAAAAGCTGACAAGCATCGAGTCAGTAGGAGTAGGTGGGTAGAAGAGACAGTTTTGAGCAGGTGATGGGTGCCAACTGCTGACAAGAGCTGCCAATCTCTGATCCCCTGCCATCTATCCTCCAGGACCTTCCAGAATGATCCTGAAGCCAGAGGAGCCCCAGTGGCTTTGGGGGTCTTCCATGTGGCAGCAGCAGAAGCCACATGAGGTGGGAGGCTCTTGGATATCCCTGTGCTCTTTTGGGCCCCAGAAGAGCCCCTTTAAGATATAAATGGGATTCGTGTACAAGAGCAGTGGCCAGTACACATCTAGGGAAGTGATGGTCATTCCCGCCACTCAGTAGGATGCGAGTCAGTGACGGTCATGGCGTATCACAAGGCAGCCACAGGGCCCCACCATCCTTCCTGGATTTGGCATGCCAGCACAGAGACTCCATTTGTTCTTGGGGTTAGGAAGCACAAAGAATCCAGGTCTACTTTTGAAATCTCTTCCTCCCTTAAGGCAAAGTGCTGTGTGGAACATCCTAGAGCCTAAACAGGGTATGATGACCAGTCATTAATGGGGATGTGAATGATCAGTTTTTAACAGGGGTGATGACGGTCTATCTCTTGCAAAGGAGCCTGTGGGCAGCAGGATCCGCTTGTCCCACCGTTGAGTTGTGCGTCCCTGGACATGCAATAGCTGGAGGAAACAGCCTGCTGGTTTTGTTCAGACCTGGTAAACATTGGAAGAACAGTTCCACAGGCTTGTCCTAAACACTATCAGTCCTCTGGATACGTGACAGCTGCTGGTTCAGTGTGAGATCCACAGTTACAGAGTAGTGGGGGGGAGGGGGGGGAGAACACTTCTTCTGCTGGAAGAATGACATTCCAGTCAACAGGGAAGCTGCCTTTTTGACTCAGTTTCTCAGTCGGGGTGGTCTTACCCCTCCCTCCCCCATCATCTCATACCCCTAACTTCCCCCTAGATCTCCCCACTCTAACGCAACAAGGGTGCTGTGCATGGTCTCCCTGGCACGTGGAATGGACTGGGCTCCTCACCTTTTGTTCTCTCCAGGCCAGGGTCAACACCAGCTCGCACAAAGCTGTGACTTTCCCAGCTGGCTTCCAGCTGATCTCACCTCACAACTCAAAATATGCACTGTATTGTTTGTTTGCTAACTTGTTGTCTGTCTTTCTGCAGAAGCCATGTGCTCTCCAAGGGCGGGGCATGTCTTCCTTCCTTCACACAAACCCACATCCAGCACAGGGCCTGCTGCCCGCCCTAGACATTAGTGAGTGAGCAAGGAGGGAACATACACAAGGCTCTTCATCAACACCTACCAAAGTCTCCCTACTAAAGAATACTGGTGCTCTGTTCTCTGGGAAAGTCATGGAATAATCCACAGGGCACACACTGTTGTGACTGTGCTGAAATGCCCTGCTCTGGTGGACTTTGTGGAAGTCTCGGTTAGAGACACATGTGCACAGACCCCCAGACTGTTCGGCGTGATCCTGCCACAGGCATGGTCTTCTAGGCAGTGGGGACAGAGCCCACAGACAGGAATCCTGTGCTGGGCTGGTGCACACTTTGGTCACACAGAGAATACTCAATGCAGTCTCTCTCTTTCCCACTTAATTGCCAAGATGTTGAAACGCGAACCAAGATCAACTGGTTCTTCCTCCCAGGAAGCGCCCTCAGCTCTCCCGAGGCTGGCTTTCCAGTGGCCGGTCCAGCTACAGCAATTAAACCTCTGGAGCGGAGGACAGTGGTTGGCAGGTCTGATGTGGCCCGGAGCCGTTTGCCTCCAGCTCCACAGGCATCCCCACTGCTTTGATGACACAGATAGACAAAAACCAATCCAATTCCCCAAGGCGGATGCTAGGGACAGTAATGATTCAGTCAGACTCCTCAGTGCTCTTATAAGTAATGCTGGCATGTCAGGCCGGTGCACACACCCTGGAAGATGCAGCCCGCGGGCCCCAGGGAGTATGGAGGGTGATGAATGAGGGAAGGGTGGAGGGACACGCGGTGAGAAGTGCTCTTCACTGTCTAAAGCTCCTGGGTTATGCGCATCCACATTTTTTGCAAAGGTCATTCACAAGAAGGGTTTGGCTTTCTGGCCAAAGTGGTACAGGATGGCAGTGCTGGGCTGTACTCACAGTGGCACTTAACTGAGCGGCACTGCCCCACCCACGGCTGGTTCTTGGGGCATGTCCCATTCTCACACTCCTGTCCGAAGCCAGGGATGGGCAATGTGGCCTGAAGAAAATCAGAGGCAGCAGCAGTGCTTTAGCCCAAGGAGTGCACTGCTGCTGCCTCTTCCTCTTCTTCTTCTTCTTCTTTGTGGAGACAAGGTCTGGCTGTGTTGCCCAGGCTGGTCTCGAACCCCCGGGCTCAAGCAATCCTCCTGCCTCAGCCTCCCAAAGTGCTGGAATTACAGGTGTGAGCCATTGCACTGAGCCAAGCACTGAACCTTCTAAAAGCAGATTCCCCTGGGTGATAGGGTGAGCAGGCTTTAGAACCTCAGCACAGCTCAGGTTGTCTGAGTCTCTTCAGAAAGTCAGCCTGAGTCTGAGGGACGAGGGCTATCCCTAACCCATTTATTTTCGTAGCCCACCCCCAACCAAGTGCAGCCAGGGGGGTGGAAGGATCTGAGGGGTGGGGGGGAGGTCACTTAGTTTTCTATTTTCTATTTTGCTGGGCATCACGGTCTGGGTGGGGCACCTGGGTGCTGCCTCTCCTTTGTGGTATACTTGAATGGCCAGAACAATGTGAGTTTGTTGCCACCCAGTCACACAGCACAAAACTCCATCCCACTTCACAGGCAGGAAATTGAGGCTCAGACAACTCAAGCAATATGGAGGGGCTGGCAGGAGAGGTAGGGCCAGGGATTTCGACCCCAGCCCCTGCGCCAGCCGCCCAGTCCCCCTACATATTGGCTGCCTTCCATTCCTGCTCATCAGAGGTCTCTGTTCCCAAGATCTCAGCCTACCCTGCCCCTGGGCTGCAGTGACCTTCCTCCCTCCCCTCTTTCCTCATTAGCAGGGAAGAAAACTTTTCTGGAGTTTGTCAAGAACAGAGCCATTTTGTATCCCTTCTTTGACAGCAAAAATCATTTTCTTGGAAAGAATGAAAAGAATTTCTATTTCTTAACAAAATTTGCCCTCCATCCCTCTATAAAGAAAAATGCAAGTTACTCTTCTGAGCTCAAAATACACAGAGATGGAAACAAGCCTTGGTAAAGCTGTAGGGACGGATCACCAGTTAATATGGATGAGAGCCCGAGGGACCGAGGGACTGCAGATAAATAATGTATGAATGCCACTGGGGAAAGTGAACACTCACAAAGTTCCACAAATCTTAAACTTGGTCCAGGGCCATAGGAACACGCAGTTTCTAAATGAAATGGAGCTACTGAGTGACCCAGAGCACAGCCCCCCAGGGGGGGGTTGGGGACACTGGTAGCAGTGAGAGGCTCCAGTCAGGGGCTCCATTCAGCCTCAAGTGCTGCCACCTCCCCTGCTCTCAAGAACATGGGCTGTGCCCCTGCACTCATCTCCAGCAAGCTCTGGGCAGGAGAGGGAAGGCTGGGCAGTGGGGGAGGCTGGTGGGATGGGAGTGTAAAGAGGGTGCTGTGAGCAGGGTGTGACTCCTCTGGTCACTTTCCCACAGAAGTCCTGGAATAAGGAGCAGCTGGGAAGCAGCCTCCTGGTTTTTGCTTGGCCAGTTCCCTGAGAGCTGTTGCTTCCGGTGGTACAGACAGCACAGATGGTGGGCAATCCCGTGTCACCTCCAGCAGGGGAGGAGAGGACAGAGGGCAGGATGAATGGGGATTCACAGGGGCAGGAATGACAGCAAGGTACCTTATTCTTGGCAGAAGAACCCCAAGACGCCAGTCAGGAAGAGGAAGTTGTTGGTTCAACCTGCATCTAGGGTCGATTAGCTCAACTGACCACAGGAGACAGGATGTGCAAAGATCCCAAGTCCTGTGAACTTTCCTGGCCACAGCTGGAACCCATAGCTCTCTCTGAAAGCTCAGGGGGTATATATGCTGATGGCATCGCACAGTTCACTAACACACTCTCTAGAGGTGCTCTGGCCTTGGCCAGACGAGACTAGAGCAGCCGAGCTTCTCTTGAGAGCCCGTCGTTGGGTCCTTGTGAGCCTAGCACAGCACAGGGCATGGTAGGGCATGGGGTGGGCTCTTTCTAAGCCTCTTTATGATGGGAATTACAGTCCTAGCCCCAGAGAGTGGTCAACATGCATTCCCATAGAAGCACCTGGAATGACTCAGGTCACAGGGACACTCAAAATGGGGTGGGAGCCAACACTTTTGAGTTTCCTTAACTAGAAACAGATTTTCTTTGACAAATGGGTTCTGCTGCTTGTCCTTGTGAAGCAGGCTGCTGCATGCCCATCCTACATTTCCTGCTGTGGCATTCTGGCCTTCCCTGACTCCTCCCACGCATGTATCTGTCACCTGCAGACACACCTAGCACTGGTGGCACTGGACGCTGGCCCATAGGAGGTACAGAGATTTAGGCTGGTTTCTGGCTCCTGAGGGCCTCAGCTTACCGGGTGAGCCCCTGAGGGCAGGACAAGGGAGGACAGGTCTGTTTTTCTCTGTTAAGCCTGGCACCAGTGATGACCAGCTGCTTCTATGGAGCCCAATAAGGAACAGCAGAAATGGACAGCTGAGCATCAGAGGATGAGAGGTGCATGGGGTGTTTGCGACAGGTGACATGCTCAAGATCATGGACCCAGAAAGGGGCCCCGAAGGGACCCAACACCCTGAGGAGGAGGGAAACCAGACCTTCCCAGAACTCGAGTGAGGGTCACAGTGTTGGCCATGGCCATATCCTCCAAAGGCCTGCATGACAGCGGGGGTCTCGATCACCACTGGGTCCCACGTCAGCACAGGCACAGCCTCGAGTGTGCGGGAGGCTCTGACTGATATTTTAGAATAAAAGCGTGGATGTGGGACTTGGTCTGCGGCAGGACTCATTCAGGGTGCTTCAGACCTATCCGTGTGCCACTTGAGCTGTCATGCGTAGATATTTTTATACATGCCTCCCTTTTAATTACATAATTAATATTTAGTAGAATTGTATATCACTGTTATAAATGAGAAGCAGTGTCCTTGCGATGAGGAGAAGGCCATCTTAAGGGCAGATTTCATGAAAACAGAACGTTACTATTTTGTTCAAATTTCAAAATGATTGAAGACTGCGAGACATGTTCTCCCAGGAGAGGGGCTGCCGTGATCCCTCAGAATTCCCTGCTCTGCTGGGAGGATGTGGCTGGGGAGTGGGAATTGCGGCGGCTACTGGGCCTCTGTGGCCTCTGAGTTCCTGACTGAGAGAAGAGTCAGCAGCTGAGGGAGGATGAGGCCGGGTGGTTTACGCCAAGGGGGTCCTCATTCTGAGGGCAGTGCCTAGGAAATCATGGGCACACAGTGCTAGGTTTTTAATGATACATCAGAACGCACAGACCAAAGTGAAAGCTACAGACCAATTTCCTCTCTGGAAAACACTAGTGTAGACAAGCCACGAACCAATCAGTGTTTGCAGGATTTCCAGATAAGCTCTTTAGTTATCTCCAGGCTTAATTATTACAAATACCTAAACTTAAGAATAAACACTTGGACGAAAGATCCTTTGACTTCTTGCATTTAGGAAGCATTAGAAAGCATCTTCGGTACTGCTCACACGGACCCCCGTAAAGGAGAATAAACTGACGCCAGAAACCGCTGCAGCGCCCTGGTCCTTCCCAGCAGGGGCTGTGGTGCGTGCACTTGATGGAGCTCCCATATCGCTGGGAGGCGTTCCGCTACAGGGGCCCCGCAGGGTCACAGCCCCTTCCTGCAGGCCATGCCTGTGGGAGGATCACTGCAGGTGGTTGGCTTCTATTGGGCGGTGCATCTTTCCATTTTCTGATCGCTAGCTCAAACTCATTTTCCCACAACATATTACGGGTGGCTCGCAAGATTTTCTATCAAAACATAAATGGATTCGGATTTCTCTGAAGAGCAGGTTTCCAATATTGGTGTGTACCAGTCCATGTTCACATTAAGTCCAAGGATGAAATAGGAAAATAGATTTTTTTTTCCTAGGTGATATGGCTTTATGAAATTTTTTTAGAAATTAGTATCTAAGCAACTTCTGGCATCTGCAAAAAAAAAAGGACTCTACAAGAACATCCATCTACTTGGTCAGAGCCAGAACATACTGCCTGTGTCTGTTTTTTGTTTTTGTTTTTTTTATTTCAGAAAAGTGATTTCCACGATGCATCCACCCAGGACCAGGGGACTGCGGAAGAGAAAGAGCAGCAGGAAGTCCCCAAAGACTCCCCAGATGCTCAGGAAAGACAAGAAAACTGCCATCTCGATCATGTGCCAGGCCTGAAGAGCCAGGAGTCAGCCAGCGAAGAGGCGCTGTCCTGCCCCCTGAACCTCTTTCTTCTGCCTTTACTTGAACGCCAGGGAGACGAGGAGGGCTGTGGAGGGCCACAGACAGCCAGGAGAACCCCCTTTTCCCCGCACACAGGCCTAGGACAATGGAGAGACTGAACCATTCAAGGTCAGAGGCTTAAGTTTCGGATTTGAGAGGAGCATTGGCCTACCGGGGGTGTTTGGTGAGCAGGCAGATCTGGAGCCACAGAACCTTTCCACAAGACAGGCAAAGCTCCAAAGGGCTTGGTGACCTTCCAGGCGCCGAGCTTGCCTGGGTCTCCCTGGGTCAGCATCTGTCGTCATACACAAGGATCTTATTGAACTGCCTAATTTCAAAATGCATGCTGCAATTTACACAATAAACTGTAACTTGAATAATTTATTGTGAGGTCCCTGTATTATTGAGCAGTGTGTTGGGTGTTTCTTTGAAACCCACAGGACAGACCCAGTATATCATGTTGTTCTCGTTCATTTTAAATATTTTTAGACACAGCAATACTTTACTTTGAGCCACTGATAATGTTCTGCTCTTGGAGGAAAAAACTAACGGCACAGCTTCGGGGCAGGTGACTTGCTCTGAGCCACATTAAACTAACCTACTGGGTGGCAAAGACAATCTACCACTGTTTCCTTTTTAATTTAATTCAATAAGAAGCAGCAAAGTTATCTCATATTTCCATTCTTAAAATTGACAATACAAACAAACCAACAGAAAACTAACATCGCCTCTCAGGGAGGAGAGTTCAGGCAGGGACCAGGAGAGGACGGTGCTGGCACTTCTCACGACACTGGGGGAGACGGGCCTGTCCTGACCCCAAATGCGTCACTCCTTAGCCTGCATTCCTAAAGTGAAGGTCATATTCCCAACTTAAAGTCACTGTGGGGTTTATCCAGTTTTTATCTCATGTAACCCTCCCAGGGCCAGCCTGTCGCTTAGGGACAGATTTGATCAATCCGGCAACATTTGGGAGATAAAAATGCCCAGCTGCATTGGGCAAACTGCCAGTCTCCATTCCATTAGCATTTATTAGACACACCCTAAGGTTTGGTACCCTGCATCCCAAATTCCCAGAAGGCAGCAGATCCAGCGTCTTTGAACGAGACTGTGGTCTGCCTGCCAGCCCCCAAAACACACATCGGCATGCTGCCCAGCTCCGGGAAGAACAGGAGCAGCCTGCCTGTTTTGTCATGGTGTCCACACCTGAGCACAGGTTTCCACCACACGACCAAGGAGAGAATCTACCTGATATCACCTAGATGCAGAAGAGAAAAGTCACCCATCGAAACCTGACTTTTGTGGAACATTCAAGGTTAAAGGCAAAAAAGTTTTAAAAAATAGACTATCATTCAAAAGCACACATTATTCACAGTAGCAAAGATATGGAATCAACCTAAGTGTCCATCAACAGGTGAATGGTTAAAGAAAATATGGTACATACATTCAAGGGAATACTATTTAGCCATAAAAAGTGAAATCATGTCTTTTGCAGCAACACGGATGAAACTAGAGACCACGATCTTCAGTGAAACAATGCGGAATGAGAAAGTCAAATACTGAATGTTCTCACTCGTAAGTGGGAGCTAAACAATATGTACACATGGACAGAGTGTGGAACGACAGACAAGAGAGACTCAGAAGGGTGGGAGGGAGTGGATGAGGAGAAATTACTTGGCGGGTACAATGTACAGTATTCAGGAGACCGAAACGCTAAAAGCCCGGACTTTATCTCTACGCATTTAGACCCGTGTAATAAAACTGCACATGTAACCCTTAAATTTATATAAAGAAAAAGATACACTGAAGAATAACCTACCGGTTTGAACAGATCGCTTTGGTAAAAGTCATCTAACACGGATGTATGTTTTTGCTTTTCCTGCCCTAAATGTAAAGAGAATTTTGCTTTCTCACTTTGCTTGGGGCCTACCCTTCCACAGTGGGCAAGACCACGTGCATGTGAGGGCTTCAACCACCCAGTGAACTGGCAGCACCTACCACCTGCAGCCTGGCCCCCCACGCCTGTCAGATGGTGGTGCGGGCTTGCTCCGGCTTGTATGGACATGTCCATGTCCCAGAAGAGTGATAGGGGGCCTTCTCTAGGGTCTTTTCTTGCTTTTTAAAAAGAATTTATTGGCTCCTGGAAATTATTTGTACTTGCAAGGAACAAAGTTGTTTTGCTTTCAATCTAGTGATAATGACTGGGTCTTTTCTTCTCCTAGCCAGCCATTTCCCTCACCCAGGGGAACCCCATGTGCCTGAAGCTATCTTCCCCCACACCAGGTGCCCAAGAAAATCCAAGCTTCTTGTGCCTCCGTCCTGGACCTGATTGGAACAGGCTTCTTTGAAACCCATCACTACACAATGCATCCTATTTGTTTTCTTAACGGGGCTGCAGACGTAATTCCAGAATGGAATGCAGCTAACAGGAGTCCCCAGGAAGCCTCTGCCCCATGCTGTGGTCTCAAAGAGCCTGTCCTCTGATGTGAGGTCTCTACCCTCCCCAGAAGGATGGGGGTGGGGACAGCGACTCATGTGTCAGGGCCTGGGCTGCACCTGCCAGCTCCCCATCGACTGCCAGGGCTGCCGGGTAGTCTACTTATTCCCTGTCCCCTGGAGCAAACTGCCTCTCCAGGTCTGGTCTGGGTTCCCCCTTGAAGCTGCAGTACTGGGGTTCCTCAGCAGGAAGGACAGAGGCCTGACTTGGGTCCAACTGTGGCTCCTAGGGGCACCTCTCCTGCTCTTTGTGGGGTCCACAGGGCAGGATCCTCCACCAGTGGTTTGTGCTCATCGGGAACCATGGAGAGAGACCTTGATGTCAAACCCCCCTTGCCGGCACCCCGGCTCAGGCCCCACTCACACAGCCAGCCATACCTGCACCTACACTAGCTCTTCGAGGGCTGGGAAGGCCACAGGCAGGCACGCCCTCAGAGAAGGAAAGACCCAGCACAGGGTCAGAAACAACCGTCCTTCAGCAATCAAGAAACCCACATCCCCAAACAAGACATCACCCGGAGACCAACCCATAGGGGATGAGCCCACGAGCTTTAGCAATAACAGAAAGCCCAGTTTCTACAGTGCCTGATGTGGCCAGGGAGGTACACGGATGAGACACAGAAACCCAAGAGGCACAGGCCCTGAGAAGTCCTAGGACCAACCTCTTCACAGGTGCAGAAACAGCACAGGGCAGGTGGGGGAGCCTGGAGAATCGGGCTACACTCTGACTCTAGCTTTTTAACTAGCACACTCAGACTTCTTTTTCTTTAATTAACTGCCTGACCGAATAATTAATTTGTATTCCTTTGTGGAACAGGAAAAGGGTCATGGAATAATTAAAGAATTAAAGTCCTAGCTGGGAGCTAGCAAGCAGCAGAAGCAGGGCCAACCCCAAGGCTCCTGGTGCCTGACAGCAGCTGTCTGTCTGTCTGCAAAGGACACCTGGCCAGCTCAGGTGAGACTTGGCAGAATATTTGGCTCAACTGCAAAAATAAGCCTACCTGGATCTCTTAATTTAGATGGTGGGCAAGAGACAGTTCAAATGCAGACAATAAATTAGTCTTACATTTTGAGCTCAGTAAATGTGATTTCTAAAACTAGCTCCACTTTAAGTTCTCATCCTGAGGTTTTAAGCACTCTTGGCCAGACTCCGTCTAGCATGCTCCGCAGAAGAGGGTCGTGTTCTGGGTAGATGAGTCATCTTCCCATCGAGGGAAAGTCTCAGAGTTGATCACTGCTGGACTCTGCAGACAGCTCACAACCAACCCTCTGGCATTCTGGGGTCCAATGCTGGCTGTTCCCTCAGGCCGCCCTAAGTGTCTGTCCTGCCCCTATGTAACATCCACTAAGAGAGTCTCCTATTAACATGAGACTCATGCCTTGAGAACCTATAGTCATTTTTTCACACCACCATACAAGTAGGTCCTTCTTTCTCTTTCTTCCTTCCTTCCTTCCTTTCTTTCTTTGTCAGAGTCTCACTTTTGCCCAGGCTGGAGTGCAGTGGCACACTCACAGCCACCACAGCCTCGACCTGCTGGGCTCAGGCGATCCTTCCGCTTCAGCCTTCTAGGTAGCTGGAGCTACAGGAGCGTGCCACCATGCCCGGCTAATTTTTTTATTTATTGTACAGACAAGGTCTCACCAAGTTGCCCAGGCTGGTCTCAAACCCCTGGGCTCAGGCAATTCTCTCGCCTCAGCCTCCCAAAGTGCTGGGATTACAGGCTTGAGCCATTGTGCCTGGCCTAGGCATTTATTTCTAACTTTAGAGAAGAGAGAGCAAATTTAGTTGCCTGAACAGTCTCCTTCTCCCCTGCTTAAGCCATCGGAGGGTTCTAGTCGGCTTGTCCACTCTCATCTCTCCTTTAAATAAACAGCAAAACCATTTTCACAACTCATCTCCCAAAATGAAATTAGTTTCATGGTGACTGAGCACCCACACAACCCAAATTTCTCACAAAACCCCAGATGCTCTCATCTTCGTATGCTACGGTGTTACACAAAGATAAAAGCAGTCCAATAAAGACTATTGATTCAGAATTTTCGTTTTTATCTCATTCTTTCCCACTTACCTGGAGCTTTCCACTAACACGGGCAGGGGAAACCTTGGCCTAAGCAAGTGAATTCTGGGACCTGTTTACTGACTGGACCTACTAGCACCTACCTGTGCTAAGGGCCCACTTGCGAGATTAGTGATTTGGAAAATTATCAAACCAAGGGAAAGGTCTACTGTCTGCAGCTACTCCCCATGAGCCAGTCCTTTGTCCACTTGATTAAAAGTTCAGCAACTAGAAGTATCTAGGTGACTATGTCCCTCTGAGACCTCGTCACACTTTGTTAAAGCCTGACTGCTCAGAAAGTTGGGTCAGGATGGAGTGGGCATTTTAAAGGACTGACACATCATATTGACTTCAGATGTTTATCTGACAAACTTTGGCCTCTGGTTTTTATTTTATTTTTTTAATTAACTGCCTGCCTCATAATAAAACTGTTTTCTTTTGCCAAAGGATAAATCTCAGGTTGCAGTCAGGGGAATAACCAGGGAATTAAAACAAAAGGTTAAAGTTATCACTTCTTCAAAGATAATAACAAAGGCTCACAAGAGATTGGGTTTTAAAGAGTGCTGTGGCCAGCCTTAATATTTAAGCCAGAGGGTTCTCAGAAGCCTACCACCCAAAATGA
>CAUYQG010008743.1:0-22080 GCA_963574415.1 Tarsius wallacei | reverse complement strand
ACATCAACCTTCCATACGACTCCATAATCCCCCTACTAGGGATATGCCTCAAAGAACTCAAATCACTCTATAAAAAAGATACCTGCACACGCATGTTTATCGCAAGATTGTTCACAGTAGCAAGAACATGGAACCAACCGTGCTGCCCAGCAAAAGAGGACTGGATTAAAAAAATGTGGTACATATACACAATGGATAGTTATGCAGCCATAAAGAAGAACAAAATCATGAGCTTCACAGCAACCTGGATGGACTTAGAGTCTATAATACTGAGTGATCTTTCGCAGAAACAAAGAACTGAGTATCACATGTTCTTACTTTTAAGTGGACCTTGAACAGTTATCATAATTCTATAAGAGAATGATTGGCAGTAGTGGGAAACTGCCGGGAGGGGGGCGGGGAAGTGGGATTGGCAGTAGTGGAAATCTGCCTGGGGGGAAGTCGGGCACACCACATCAAAAAGGGTACCTGCATCAAAAAGGGTACCTGCATAATGAACATTTGTATACCTAACCCTGAATTGTACCCCACGTCTGTAAAATTAAAAAAAAAAAGAAAAGAAAAAAATTTAGAATATAAGAAAATGCTTTCTTAATCATCTGATGGGATGAAGACTATTTTGAGTTACAACCAAATAAGTCATTTTGTGGCTTTGGAAATTTTATGCTGACAGATGAGAAGCTACACTCACTGTCTGAAATGGAAATGTGGATTGCTCTGACACAGAGATGGTCTACTTCATTGTGTAAGCATATGTCTGTATCTCTTTTAGCATGCTCTGTTACGCTGGGGTTTCTCATAAATCCTTTTAAAAAACTTTTTTTGGAAATGTGCCTATTTCACACAGCTTTCATTATTTTTATTTCTTTAAAAATATGTTCATAAAAGTTATATTTGATTCTCGATTATTTCATTGCTATTGGATTGTGGAATGGTGTATTTTACAAGTGATTTTTGAAAGCAGGAGGATTAAAACAGCCTTATTCCTACTTAAAAATGTTAAATATAAAGGGTGTTTTGCTTTGATTTTTTAAAAAACTTTTTGGTACATTGTATAGAATAATGAGCATTTAAAAAATTATCATTATATTGGGTATTATATTTATTATCTGAATTAAATATTGTCTGTCCCAGAGTTCAGATTTTATGCATTCAGTCAATAGAGTTAAATGATAAAGGAGAAAAGTATCACCAATCCTCAGAATAATTGGTAAAATATTATTTAAAACACACGAAAAGCTTTTTAAGGAAAAGCCACTATTAATAAGATATTTGAAGAGCAAATAAATTCCACAGATAATTAGCTCAACTTAAAATTTTATGTTGTTCATATCAGAGAATAATATTACATAAATTATTTATTGGAAGTTTTATTATGCATAATTTTTATACCTTGTGCATCTGTTTTATTACTTTTCAATACTAGGAATGTTCAGCATCAGATTTTTCTGATGTTAGAAGAAACACCTCTTTGAAAAATTTATCTAATAACTTAACCATTATGTACATACATTAAAACATAAATTCACTTACTTGGGTGGAGATTTTGCATAGATGGCTTGTAGTGATAAAAAGTTTTATTGTAGTATAACTTAGTATTCCTGTGTTTAGTGAAAAAATAGAAAAATGTAGCAGTGAACGAAAGGGACCCAAAAAACCCTGGATTATCTTTTGTAGGGTGGACCCCTTGTAGTACACTTGGAATTTGTTTCTCTGGTTTTAACAGTCAACCAAAGATTTTATCTGGAAGTTTTGAGAAGGTTGCGTCACAATTTGTGGAAGAAATGTCCCAAGTTGTGGCAAACAGGTGACTATTCTTCCACTGTGGCAGTACACCTGCCCATGCTGCACTAAGTGTTCAGTAGTTTTTGAACAAAAAGGGCATGACCCCTGTATCCCACTCTTCCTATTCACCTGATCTTGCCCTGAGCAACATTTGTTTTGTTTCTCTGGATGCAAAAAGCCCTAAAAGAGACTCATTTTGCTGATGTGGAAGAGGTGAAACAAAAAAGTGGCAGAAGCACTAAAAGGAAGGTGACTGAAATTTAAATGTGTAAGAATAAATACACATTTTAAAATAAATAAACTCTAGGTTTCTGGGATCCCCTCTGAATGAATTATTTTTATAAAACACAAATACAATTTTAAAATGTTAACTTCTAAAAGGAAGGAATATTGGAACACCAGAAAGAAAAAAGATCAACAGAAAGAGTAAAAAATGGTTTCAACTGTCTCTGAGGTATACAAACATTGATCATGCAGAAATGTACCCCACATCTTTATAACAAAAATTAAAATTAAAAAAAATAAAGGGATTGACAGTAGCTGGAAACTGCTGAGAGGGGGACACATAACGTTAATAAGAATACCTGATCTCAACCGGGCTCAGAGGCTCAGCCTGTAATCCCGCTCCTTGGGAGGCTGAGGTGAGTGGATTGCCTGAGCCCGAGGGTTCAAGACCCACCTGGGCGACTTAGCGAGACCTCATCTCTACAATAAATAAAAAAATCAGCCAGGCATGGTAGCTTGCTGGAGGCCAGCTCCAGTGAACAGGGTCTGATGCGGGTGGAATCGGGAAGCGGTGAAAAAGAAAAGACAAAAACGACAGGAATCTTCTTCCTGGCGAGAGCTCAAGACTCTGCCAATTTTTATTGAATTTTCACAGGCTTATATAGTTTTCCATCTAGCCCTGCACCCATACAATGTATCTCATACTGTCTGCCAGACACCCATGTATCTTTTTCCAGACAGTTGACCTTTAACAATTTCAACTGCAGGTGGCGTTTTCCTTCATTTGTGAACCTCTTGTTTTTCTTCCTAACTTTCCTATAGCTATTACTATGTCTATTTACTATTATTATTATCATTATTACTATAGTTACTATCACTATTACTATTACTATTATTATTACTATTATTATGGCCATAACATCTTTATCTTATAAAGCTAAACCTTATCTCTGTATCCTATTTAACTTACTTACTACTATATGCTTATATTTATTTATATCAATCTTATTTCTATCCTTATGTTCCCATATCTTCTTAACTATCCCTAAAACTAGTATATATCTCTTATCTTACTATTTTATTCTTAATATTCTAACCTCTGTCTTTATCAAACTATTTATTTAGTCTTATAATATTTTAAACTACTTCTTGTCTCAATTGGTTGCTTTCCACCAGCTCTCAGCTGGGGGCCTGTTGTTTATGAGAAAGAGGCCGACTCAGCAGGAGACCTATTGTTTATGAGAAGTCGACTTGTTTTTCTCAGCCTCCTGTTGTTACTGTAAAACAACATTACACACCCTAAGGGGCACCTCTTTTTTGCTGCAATCTCACCATCACTATGCCTATGTATAACTTCACTGTCAAATGCCATCATTTAGTTGTGCATCTATTATCTCAATTCAAGTGGGAACATTTTCCAGCTTATGCATGCAATTCTTCAAAGTTAGGGAAGGTCCGTCAAACAGGATCCACGGGGCTTTTGCCTCTGGTGTGGCCACATTTGGCTGGAGCCTTTCTCACAGCCGGCATTTTTCCTGTCCTCAAGTCCCTTTTGCCTTA
Organism: Tarsius wallacei; assembly: GCA_963574415.1. NCBI lineage: Eukaryota > Metazoa > Chordata > Mammalia > Primates > Tarsiidae > Tarsius > Tarsius wallacei. Next base: position 18,510 of record CAUYQG010008743.1, on the reverse strand, counting down.
CTTTTCTTAGGGATTGCGGCTTCTGGCAGTAGCTCATGCCTGTAATTCTGGCTGCTCAGAAGGCTGAGGCAGAAGGATCACTGGAGTCCAGTGGGTCGACGTTGCAGTAGCTGGGAGCAGCCACTGCACTCCAGTCTGGGCAACAGAGTGAGACTCCAACTCAAAAAAAAAAGAATACCTGATCTCACACCCAGCAAAATGGGGGCCAAAGGGAGGCCTAGACATTACCTGCATGATTACCGCTTGTACACCTAATCCTGAATTGTACCCTACATCTTTAAAATGAAATAAATTAAAAAAGAAAATGTCTCTGAGGAACATCCATCTTTCTACTTTATGCCTGTCCTCTCCTGATTTGGCCTATGCAGAGAAGGCAGTTCATCACATACACCAGTGATCTATAGACTCAGTGCAATTCCTACCAGAACTCCAGTGACATGTTTTAACAGAAATAGAAAAAAAAAATACTAAAATTTGTGTTAAACCACAATAGACCCTAAATAGCCTAAGCAATATTGAGCCAAAAGAACAAAGCTGAAGGACTCACACTTTCTGATTTTAAAATATAATTCAAATCTATAGTAATCAAAATAGTGTGATACTGGCATAAAAACAGTTTTAATTTTTCTTACAGAAAATGGAACAGAATTGAGAACCCAGATTTAAACCATGCCTCTATACACGTAACTGATCTGCCACAATGGTGCCAAGAATACACGATGGGAAAAGGATAGTCTCTTCGACAAACGGTGTGCAGACAACTGGATATTTACATGAAAAAGAATGAAATCGGACCCCTAACTTTCACAACTCACAAACAAAATCTCAAAGGGATTAAAGACTAAATGTAATATCTGAAACCATGAAACTCTCAGAACAAAATATAGGAAACAATCTCCTTGACAATGGTTTTGGCAGTGATGTTTTGGATATGACACCAAAAGCACAGACAATGAAAGTAAAAAGAATCAAGTGAAATTACATCAGAGTAAAAAGCTTCAGCATAGCAAAGGAAACAATCAACAAAACGAAAAGGCAGCCTACAGAACATGACAAATACTTTGTGAATCATATATCTTATGGGGTTAATTTACAAATATATTAAGTATCTATACAACTCAGTAGCCAAAACAAAACAAAACAAAACAAAAAACTTCCCCAAACCAACCAACCAGCCAGCCAACCAACCAACCAACCAAACAAACAAACAAAACCCCAAATAACCAAAATAAAAGTAGGCAAAGGATACAAGTAGAAATTTTTCCAAAGAAAACTCACAAATGACAGGTTCACCAACAGGTATTCAGCATTAGCAATTATTAGAAAAATGCAAATAAAAGTCAGAATGAGATATCACCTCACGCCTATTAGGGTGGCTAATATAAAAAAGACAGGAGATAACAAATGTCAGTGAGGATGTGGAGAAAGGGAAACTTTGGGGCACTGTTGGTGGAAATTTAAATTGGTACAGCTGTTACGGAAAACAGTATGTAGGGTCTTCAGAAATTTAAAATAGAACTATTATATAATTCAGTTATTCCACTTTGGGATATATTTATAAAAGAAGTGAAATCAGTATGTCAGAGTTGTCTATACTTCCATGCTCACTGCAGCATTATTCATAATAGCCAAGACATGGGAGCAACCTAAGTGTCCATCAACAGATAGATGGGCAAAAAACAAACAAACAAACAAACACCTGGAATATTATCCAGCCACAAAAAAAGAATAAAATCCTGACTTTTGTGACAATGTAGTTGAAACTTAAGGACCTTATGCTAAGTGAAACAAATTAGACACAGAAAGACAAATACTGCATGATTTCTTTTATATATGGAATCTAAACAAAGTCGAACTCACATAACAGAGAGTAGAATGATGGCTACTGGGGTTGGGAGGTGGGACAAAATGGAGAGATGTTGGTCAAAGGGTACAAACTTTCAGATGTAAGATGAATAAAAGTTGATCTAATGTACAGTATGGTGACAGTTAATATCAAGTATCAATATCTAGTGTAATATGTATTGGTATCAATATAGCTAATACCGTATTATATATTTGACATTTGAAACACAGTAGATCTTAAATGTTTTTAACCACAAAAATGGTAACTCTGTGAGGTGATGAATGGGTTAAATAAGTTGAGTGTAATAATCATTTTACTCTATGTATGCATATCAAATCACCACATTGTCTACCTTAAATATGTACAATTATATTTGCCAATTATACCTCAATGAAACTGAACAAAAGGGTGCCACTCCCACCCACAAAAATGCAGTGACAACCTGTGTGAGGTTTTGCGTGATCAGAAGTATTTTTGTAAACCCCTAGGATATCAGCAAATGGTGTCAACTGTGTTCTTTAGCTCTTTGGAGAAGAAAATGCATCTCAGAAATGGATGTGTCAATTATAATGGAATACTTTGCGTATTAGAGACCACACCCAAAGAAAGGTTATCTCTTTCTGGGATGAAGGAGTCCAATGAGATAAGAAATGTACATGGAGCACCAGAGATGTCCCTCTAGGGCTAAAACTGGGCCAAGTTTGTATTCTGTTTTTCTCTCCTACCTCAGAGACCTGAATCTCTCAGGAAGTAGAGAAACAAAAGAATACTTCATTAATGAGACACATGGGAATTCAGACCCTAAAGCCACAGAAATTGTAAATGCTTCTGCTACACCATCTCAAATCTACTTTGCTAATCTTAGGTGATGAGAAAACTCAACAGTGTCTTCCAGAACCCTCATGAGTGGTTCTATCTTCCTGCCCTTCCTGGAGGCAGAGTCTTCAACTTCATTCTCCAAGGAAGAAACTGGATTGTTGAACTCAGAGAGTTTCCGGATAATATCTGGGTGAATCAAGGCATCTTCATAGGTGCTGGGAAATATGACATAGCACAAGGGATCCCTTTTATTGGTAGTAACTTTAGGGGCATTAGCAGGGATTGTATTTCAAGGAAAATTCAATGATACAAACCCCTACTATGTTACTACTCTTGATTATGGAGGAAGATTCTTAGGTACCTTAAAGTATCTCCCCTCCCCAAGTCTGCTTCCTCTGGTTTGGGCTCTTATAATCATGAGTTCTCTTTCTGTTGAAAGCGTTTCCTCTTGTTTCACAACTTTTCTTTTTTTCTCCCAGTGATAATTCAGCTTATTTGTATAATGCTTTTTGCCATGTTTCACTGACATTAACTATTCAAATTACTACTTAGAATGCCAAAAGGTTATAGATGGATACTTGGGTCATCAGGAGAGAGTATGTCACTCTTGCAGGGGTACCCAAGGATTTGGGGCAAAATAATTTTGATGAAAACACAGTCTTGTTAGCTCAAAAGTCTTCATGCTAGCGGTGTTGCAAGTACCTCTGGATGAGAACTCTTTATCTAGTGTCAAGAGCAATTTTAGGATTATTCAGTTAATAAACATTTATTATTAAATGACAAGTGCTTTGCCAGGAGTGATCCTTCCCCAAAGCAAGAACAGTTGCAAATTTTAAGAAAGGTACAACTTCTCTTTTCTACTCCATTGAGGGAAATATCTGTCTATCGCTATTCCACTCTTTGTCCTTCAGCCATTTAACAAATATTTATTCAGTAATTCCTGCATGGTAGACACTAAGTTATGTTCTGGAGGTGAAGAAAAGAGTAAGATACTGTACCTTCTCTTAAGAAGCTCACAGCTTATGCAGGAGGAAGAGCCATGGAAATAAATAAAGGCAGTATCCAGAGTCAGCACTGCAATCTTGGGGAAGTGCGTCCAAAAGTAGTTGATTTTTCTGAGGGGAGAGGTTCTTGAAGGCTTCACAGACAAGCTTATTATTATCCTGAACTTTGAAGTAGGAGTGGAAGTCTTCCTTTGGAGAAGTGATAAGAGGCAGCAGGGAAACAAATGTAGGAATTAAAGGGTCAGGTATGCGTAGAAAATTGCAAGCCATTCTTAAAATCTGACTAATAATGAGAGAAAGCATGAAAAGTAAAACTAGTTGAGTCAGGTAGGCAGTGGTTAAATAACACAGATCTTTTATTTTGGTTATTGGAATGATACTTAATTCTGAAATGAATGAAGTCTGCACAAGGTTCATCGCAGGTAATGTCCTTGAGCAGACTGCCTCTGTGGAGAGGTCACCCAGATCAAAGTGAAGAACATAAAATTCGAAAAAAAAAAAAAAGAAATCCACTAGGTAGAGGTTTCTATGATAACATTTTTTTCTTTATGATATTTTAAGAATGTGTGTGCTTAATGAAAAGAAAAAGAAAACAGTGTTGCTGTTGTCAATTCTACAGAAAGATGTTGAGGTGTGGAAATAGCCCAGTGGACATGAAGGTAAGAGGTGAGAATAAATCTATAAGGGATTGAAAGGTGTATCAAAAATTTGCTGATTAATGCAAGTCATATGAGGATGCTTTATATTCATATTTTCATTTAATTAATTCAATAACTGTAAAATTGGCATCATCATCACTTTGTGTAGTTTTTGCTATGTTGTCTTTATGGTTTGCTGCACATAAGATCATGCCCTCTGTGAACAGATACAATATTAATTTTTCCTTGCCACTTTAGATACCTTTTATTAGTTCTTTCTTGCCTAATTCCTCTGGTTTGAACTTGCCAGAGAATATAATATTGGATATAATTTGTGAAACCAGGCATTCTTCTCTTCCTCGTCTTATAGAAAACTTTCATCTTTCACCACCATGATGTTTGTAGTGCTTTGTTTTGTTTTTTAAACCCACAGCCTTTATCATGTTGAGGAGATGTCCTTCTTTTCCTACTTTGTTGAGTGCCTTTTATCATGATAGGGATGCTGAATCTTTTCAAATGCTTTTTCTGCATGAACTAGGCTGACCATGTGTTACATTCTTGATCAATGCTTGTAGCTAAATTAGTTCTTGTTTCTATTCCAGCAGTTTCATCAGTACATGGAACCAAGAAATCAAACCTGTGTTTCAGAATTTATTCTCCTGGGATTCTCAAAAGAGGCAGAGCTGCAGTCACTGCTCTTTTGGATGCACCTATCTATGTATCTAGTCACCTTCATTGCGAACTCACTCATGATTGTGGTTGTTACCATGGACTCCCATCTCCACATTCCCATGTGCTTATTTCTCTCCAACCTGTCCTTTTCAGATATCTGTCTAATCTCCATAACCATTCCCAAAATGCTTTTAAACATGGAGACGCAGAGAAAATTCATAACTTTTGAAGACTGCCTCAGCCAGAAGCATTCTTTCATGTTTTTTGGAGGATTAGACAACTTCCTCTTGACATTGATGGCCTATGATCAGTTTGTGGCCATCTGTCACCCACTGCATTACAGGGTCATTATGAACCCCAGTTACTGTGGAATCCTGCTTTTGGTAACCTGGTTATTGAGTGTGCTGGAGTCTTTGTTACAGGGCTTGATGGTTTTGCGACTGTCTTTTTGTACAGAACTGGAAATCCTTCACTTTTTCTGTGAACTTAATCAGGTGGTCCCCCTTGCTTGTTCTGACACCTTTCTCAATGACCTAGTGAAGAATTTTGCAACAGGGCTTTTGGGTTTTATTTCACTCACTGGTATCCTTTTTTCTTACTCTAAAGTAGTGACATCCGTTTTAGGAATCTCATCAACTAGAGACAAGTATAAGGCATTTTCCACTTGTGGGTCTCATGTTTCAGTTGTTTTCTTGTTCTATGGTACAGGCCTTGGAGTGTATCTTAGTTCTACTGCTACCCAAAACTCCAAGGCACGTGCCATAGCCTCAGTGACATACACTGTGGTAACACCCGTGCTGAATCCTTTTATTTACAGTCTTAGAAACAAGGACATAAAGCATGCCCTGAAAAAAACTGTTCAGGAAATGAATATTTGCTGTGTATAGGAGACTTTGTTTCAAGATTAAAAAGTTGTTCACTAATAAAAGAACTCAAAACACTTGAGGACTAAATCATTATACTTTTTTCAGTTTGTAGCAAGATAATCTGCATGTACCTTATTTATATCATTTAATAGCTTCATTTTTAAGATGCATTATAAATAACTGTTTCTTCAGTATTTCCTTAAAATTTTTTACCTTTCTGCTTGTGTTCTGTGTGGACAGTAAAATTTAATAAAATATTTAATACAGGAAATTGGGTACTTATCTAATTATAGAAAAAGACCAGAGGAATGAAGGTGTTTTTCTGCTCCTACCAAATGAAAACAACTGCTTCTCAGATATTTGCATTAGTAAGAAAAATTTAATAGTCACACCAAAGACTGTGTACCAGGGGCAAAAATTTATGTTATCGACTTCAGAATAAGGTAACATGTGGAAATGATGTCATCATCTAACTAAGTTTACTATGATTCGTGCTTGGTCTTGATAATCTAATTTTCTTCTGCACGATAGAAAACATAAATTAGGTGGTGATATAATAGAAACCACAATCCCTCATCCTTGGAACAATTACTTTGTCATTGATCTCTGTGATTTCTCCCAGGCATGCATTTTTTGCTTTTCCAATAATGTTCTGATAGACAAAACCACACTCTCAAGACATATTCATTAGCCGTCAGTTCCTTAAGAGCCCCTCAGTTTCAGATATAAAAGAAATGTGGATAGTTTGTCAATTGTAAACTTTTTCTTCTCTAACTAAGCACCCCAGAAATTAAGAATAAATAAAAGGATGTATTTGTAGACCTACGCTGCTCATTGTGAAGCCACCACTCTGACTGGTAAGAATTTTGTATGAATGTTAGTGCAGAGACAATGCCTAATTAAAATTTTTTTTCTGTTTTTTCTTTTACCCATGCACACTTTTCCAGTTAAAAATCCATAGATCATTTGAGCCTCAGCAATTTGGTAAATGTTTAAGTAGTTCTCAGTTAGTTCTCACTTAAAAAAAAAGGAAGGATAAATAAAAGGGAGGAAGGAAGAAACAAAAGAACAATGGAGATGGGCAATAAATAAAGACATAGAATAAGAGATACTAAGAAAGAAGAGAAAAAAGGAAGAAGAGAAAAAAGGAAGAAGAGAAAAAAGAAAAAGTGTTTGTTTCTCACGTTTGCCAATTTCTGTGCTACACTTTTTATGGCCATTGCTGAGACATCGTTAAACAAGAAGTGGGATGAGATGTGCAAAATTGGCCCTCATGAGACATTGTGAGGCAGCTCTTCACACCACTGCCTTTGGGTAAGGTTAGGAGAAAAATGTAGAGCGTAAATCTGTGACAATTTTGTAGTCCATCTTCAAGCGTATCTGGCCATCTCATTTGAGGATCTGGGCCACTGAAAAGACTCAGGTCTGAGCATCAAGTGAGAACTTGTGACTTTTTTTGACTCAAGTCAAACCTTTGCCCATCAGATCTAGAGTTTTTAACATTATACAGATTGATGACTCTTTGATAGGCTCACCATATTTTTCATTCATTGAAATATTACGATAAATTGCCTTTTCCAAAGACCCTGGTGTTTAATCTATTTAGCTGAACAAACTGGCCCTGCTTTCTATTACATTAACCATGAATGCCATGCTTTGGATGCTTTAGTCATTTCCACATGATCTTTGCCAGTACAGAATGCCACAATTCCCTCTGAACTTGGGAGACACCCATTTCAATTTCAGTGTCTCTCATGTTAGCTCTGTCATTCAAGGAAAACCGTTACAGAGCTTTCCAAAGAAGTTGTTGCATCCTTACAAATGTATTTAGCAAAATTTTGGAGAATGTGATAACCTTTGAACACACTTTGGGGGATAATTGGTCAGTGAGTGATTTTTTTAAAACAAATGATACCACAGCATTCCTGTTTGCTTGTATGTTTTATTCTTTGCTATACTATATAATAAGGTAGTTAGGACACTACATTTTTAGAACACACTACTATTGAAACTAAACTTCAGCTAACTGAGAAAAATATTTAAGTAGACTCATTTGCTTAGATGGCACATGGACCCAGGTTTCTAATACTATTTCTCATGAATATACTTGGTTAACTCAACAATTCCTTTTTTCTTTTTACACCATGGAATAAGATCAGTAAACTTTATTCTCGTACGTATTCCCCAAGTTTTCGTAATAAAATTAGAAACACCTCACTATTATTTTTATACCTCAACTTTCTTTTTATTTAGACTTTGATTTGTCCCTCTATGGTACCCTGGAATCTGACTTTAGATCTTGTTCTGTAGGCAATGAGAATAGCAAGAGGTGGGGACTTAGAAGAGTTGACCTCCTCCTGCAAGGTGAATATATATTAGGCTAAGATATTATAGGACCTTTCTAGACAAATTTTTATATGCCTCATCAGACAGGCCAAGATGAGATGCCTAGGCTAACTCTGAAGTCTGTTTATACTTTGGTGAAACAGAGTATTCTGATTCACCACATTATCCCAGTTGTATCCATTATTTTTCTAAAATGCATCTTTCAAAAACTGCCTTGAATTTTCAGAGTCTGTGAAATATTTTTGATCCATACCCACCTTAGAGATGCACATTTGAGAGATCAGAGATTGATTCATTCACTTGTGGATATGGCCTGTTACTTGATTGTTCTTTAACTTGAAAATATATTAATAACATCCCTAGATTTTCATTTTACTTATATAAACCTCTCAAGTGCAATCTCTGGGATACTTCACATTCCTTGAATTTTGGTTTTCAACAACACCATGAATCACACGAGTCTGCTGAAGTCTTACCTCCAATAGGTGACTGCAGTTGATACATTATGAAACAGATTTTCTACTCCTAGCTATATGCTACCCTTATCCAATGCAAGGATGTCTCTCAAACTTAGCAAGTTCAAATATCAATTCTTATATTCTTTTCTCGAAAGATATATTTCTCACAATCCATTTTTGTACCAAATAGCTACCTGTCTAGGTCAATTTCTTTAAACAGACACTTCTTTACAGTATTTGGAGTAGAACCTTTGTAAACATGTGCTCACAGAATTGTCGTATAGCTGCTGGTATGGGTTTCAATGATAGGGAATGACTCTGACGAACATTGTAAAATGGACCAGCTAAGAAAGTTGATATTTCTGTTATCACCAGGAAGGTGGGGACAGTCAAGAAGACTACACCGAAATTGTTGATTCCATGAATACAATACAGTTCCTGCAATCTAGGCAGCATGAAGCTCTTGCCATGACCTGACCAAGACTCACTGTTGCTGGTAGATGTGTGCTTACTGAACAAAGGATATAGACCTCACTTCTTTTAAAGTTACTAACATGGAAATAGCCTCCAGTCTTTCCAGACAACCAGTGCCTCACCAAATATGATTTGAAGAATGGATAGGGCATGGAATTTACTTCACTTTTGGCTCCTGACTCTATCATGTGTACATCTAAACAATATTCCAGTAATCACATCTGAAACTCTAGGTTATAGTAAAACTGGGGAATATGCTTTCCCAATTATTCTCTATAGCACAGGAACACAAATCAGAAGGAGGAAAAAATGAATGCTGAGTGTCAGGCTGTTGTATTCTGATACTCTGATAACATGTAGAACCTCCCTATACTTTGTATTTTAGTAGAGGATGACTGTATCTCTTTCAAAATTCCCCAAGACTTTTCCTGTTTCCTTTCTAATATACCAAGCTAGACTATAACTTCTTTAGAAAAGATGACTTTTAAAGTATGAAGTGAGTGAAAGAGACTTTTATAACTCTGCCATATATTCCTAGACCTTTTTTTTGTAATAAAATATACAAAATATAAGATTTTACATTTTAATATTTCTAAGTATATACTCCATGGAATCATGTCATAATTTTGTATAACTCTCACCACCAGACATTGTCATCACCGTACGCACACTCTTTGTATTCATTAAGTGATAACTTCCCATTCTTTCTTGCTCCAGTGCCTGGTAACCTCTTCCCATTTCTATGAATTTGCCTATTCTAGATATTTTGTATAAATGGAATCTTACAATATTTTTCCTTTTTGTCTTGCTTATTTCAGTTAGCATAATGTGTTCAAGGTTCATCCATGAAGTAGCATGTATCAGAACTTCATTCTTTTTTTTTTTTGAGTTGGAGTCTCACTCTGTCACCTAGGCTGGAGTGCAGTGGCATGCTCACGGCCACCCTAGCATCTACCTGATGGGCTCCGGCGATCCTTCCGGCTCAACCTCCCAAGTAGCCAGAACTACAGGTGTGCACTACCATGCCCGGCTAATTTTTGATTTATTGTAGAGACGAGGTCTTGTCAAGTTGCCCGGGTTGGCCTTGAACCCTCAGGCTTGGGCACTCTACTCACCTTCGCCTCCCAAAGTTCTGAGATTACAGGCTGAGTCACCGAGCCCAGCCAGAACTTCATTCTTTCTAATGGCTAAATAATATTTCATTGCATGGATAGACTACTATTTGTTTATCTTTCCATCAGTTGAAGGACACTCGGGTTGATACCACCTGTTGGCTATTGTTGATGCTGCTGCTATGAGCATTCAGGTACACATAACTGTTTTTTTCAGTGTACTATAAGTGGAATTGTTGGATAATATGGTAACGCTATGCTTAACTTATTGAAGAATTGCCAAATACTTCTTTCCTTGTATTCCTCATAATGAAACATTTCAGTTGATGTATCTTTATGTGATTCTATTTTTTTGTCCATTCAACCTACTTTTGGATTCCTCAGGGGTATTTTTTATTTCAGTTATTGGGCATTTTAGCTCAAGATTTTCTATCAGGTCCTTTTATAATTTCTACCTTTCTATTGATGTTATTTATTTGTTGCATCATCCTTCTCCTGATTTCTTTAGTTTTTTCCTGCATGGTTCACAGTAGTTCTTTGAGCATACTGAAGACAGTTGTTTTAAAGTTTTCTTCTACTAAACCCAATGTCCGTGCTTCCTCACGGACAGTCTGTGTTCATTTATTATTCCCTTGTGAATATGTCATACTTTTTTGCTTCTCTCTATGCTTCATATTTTTTGTTACTGAAAACTGAACATATTCAATATTTTGATGTGGTAAATTTGGAAATCAGATTCTTCACTTTCCCCGGGGATTTTCTTGTTGTTATGAGCTATAGTTGTTTGTTTAGTGATTATTCTGATAAACTTTTAAAATTAATTAATTATAAAGTTGTAGGGTAAAAGTGAGGATTAACTACATAACTATGCTGCATGTAGGTGAAATTTAGGTTTCTAACTGGTCCTAACTCCCCGTGGTAGTGGACCAGGTACCCTTTCTGTTGTCATGTGTCCCCCACCCTCCTTACCTCCTCTCTCCCCTAGCAGTGTCTGGCAACTGCAGTCCCACCTTCGTGCTAATGTAACAGTGTTCAGGGCTCACTTATGAGTGAGAACATGCAATATTCAGTTCTTTGTTTCTGTGATAGTTCACTTAGTACGATGGTTTTCAACTCCATCCAAGTTGCTGTCAAGTCTATGATTTTGTTCTTCTTTGTGACTGCATACTATTCCATCATGTATATGTACCACATTTTCTTTATCCAGTCTATTTTCTATGGGTAGCAGGGTCGGTTCCATGTTTAGGAATTGTGAAAAGTGCAGCAATAAACATCCATGTGCAAGTGTGTTTTGTAGAACGATTTATGTTCCTCCAGGTTTTTCCCAGTAGAGGGATTGCTGGATCATAAGGAAGATCATTTTTTAGTTCTCTTATGAATCACCACACCAATTTCCATAGAGATTGAACTAGCTTATATTCACACCAACAGTGTAGAAGCATTCCCTTTTCTCCACACCAACACTTATTGTTTTTTGGCTTATTAATGATAGCCACACTCTTACTAGAGTTAGGTGATATCTTATTGTAGTTTTGATTTGCATTTCTCTGATGATCAGGGAGGCTGACAAGTTTTTCGTGTGTCTGCTGGCTGCTTGAATGTAATCTTTTGAGATGTGTCTGTTCACATTCTTTGCCACTTTTTAACAGTGTTGTTTTTTTCTTTTCACTTTGAGGTCCTTGTAGATCCTGTATGATAGGCCTTTGCCAGATACATAATTTGCCTATTTTTCCCCCATGTTGTGGGTTGTCTCGTTACTGTCTTGATTGTTTCTTTTGCTGTGCATGACCTTTTCAATTTGAGTTGATTTTCATATATGGTGATAGGTATGGGTCTAGTTCATTCTTCTGCATGTGGTTAGTCGGTTTTCCTGTACCACTTGCTAAATATGGTCTCCTTTCCACAATAATTGTCATTGATGGCTTTGTCAAAGATGAATTGGTGGAGAGACTGTATTTTTGCTTCCAGAAGCTCTGTCCTGTTCCATTGGCCTATGTGCCCATTCATGTAACAAAACCATGCCATCTTGGTTACTGGAGGCTTCTAATAAAGTTTAAAGTCTGGAAGTGTGATACTTTCCACTTTGTTCCTTTTGCTTGGGATTGTTTTGACTATTCGTGTTCTTTTTTGTTTCCATATGAATTTTTGTATTGCTTTCAGGTCCGTGAAAAAATGGCCTTTGTAATTTGATGGGTATTGCATTGAATCTGTAGTTTGCCTTGGGTAGGATGGACAATTCTTCCAATCCATGAGCATGGGATATTTTTCCATTTGTTTGTGACATCCTTGATTTATTTCATCAGTGTTTTGTAGTTCTCATTGTAGAGTTCTTCCACTTCTCTGGTTAGTTGGATGCCGAAGTATTTCATTTGTGTGTGTGTGTATGTGTGTGTGTGACTATTGTGAATGGGAGTGTGTTTTTTATTTGATTCCTTGCCTGCTTGATACTGGTGTACAGAAATGCATACTAATTTTGTAGCCCAAGACTTTTCCAAAGTTGTTTTTTCGTGAGAGGAGGCTTTTGACATACTCCTTAGGATTTTCAAGGTATAGAATCATATCGTCCACAAAGAGGGATAGCTTAGCATCCTCTTTTTCTGTTTGGAAACTCCTGATTTTCTTCTCTTGCTTGATCACATTGGTTAAGACTTCCAGCACTATGTTAAACAGGAGGGGTGAGACTGGACATCCTTGTCTTGTTTCAATTCTTAGGGGAAATGCTTCCAGCTACCACCCATTGAACAAAATGTTGGCTGTGGGCTTATCATAGATGGCTCTTATTGTTTTGAGGAATGTTCTTTCTATGTCTAGGTGTTTGAGAGTTTTAGCAAGAAGTGATGCTGGATTTTGTCATACTTTTTCTGCGTCTAATGATATAATAATGTGCTCTTGATTTTACACCTGTTGATGTGCTGAATTACATGTATGGTCTTGTGAATGTTGCATCAGACCTACATCCCAGGATTGAAGTCCACTTGGCCATGATGGGTGATCCTTGAGATGTGTTGTTGAACCTGATTTGCTAGAATCTTGTTGAGAATTTTTGCATCTATGTTCGTCAGAGAGATTGGCCTGTAACTCTCTTTCTTTGTTAGGATTTGCCAAGTTTGGGTATGATTTTGATGTTAGCTTCATAAAATGAGTTGAAGAGAATTCCATTGTTCTTGATTGCTTGAAATACTTTCAATAAGATTGGTATCAGCTTCTCCTTGTAGGTCTTGTAGAATTCAACTGGGAAGCCATTTGGCCCAGGACCTTTTTTGGTGGGGATGTTTCTTGTGACTGAGTCAATTTTCTGGATTGTTATTGGTGTGTTAAGAGTTTCAATTTTTTCTTGTTTCAACCTTAGGAAGTTGTGTGATGTCAGAAAGTCCTCCATTTTCTTTAGATTTTCTAGTTTATTTGCATATGGATGTTCATAGTAATCTCTGACAATCCTTTGAATTTCTTAAGGGTCAGTTGTGACTTAAATTTTTCATTTTTAATTGTGTTTATTTAGACTTTCTCTCTCTCTTTTTTAGTGAATCTGGCCAGGGGTCTGTCAGTCTTATTTGTCCTTTCAAAGATCCAGGTTTTTGTCTTGTTCATCCTTTCTATGATATTCTGTCTTCTATATCTTGCAGTTGTGACTTTATCTTTGTAATCTGAATTTTGCTACTGAAATGTCTACTGAAATTAGGATTTAGATGACCTTGCCTTTCCAGCTCCCTTAGGTGTGATGTTATGCTATTTACTTGTGATCTTTATATATTCTTGGTGTATGTGTGTAGTGCTATAAATTTTCCTCTCAACATTGTTTTCATGACATCTCAGAGATTCTGATGTGTCTTTGTTTTTGTTCGTTTCTAGGAATCTTTTAATTTCTCTCTTGTTTTCTGTATTGATCTAGCAATTGTTCAGCAGCAAGTTGTTTAATGTCCATGTCTTTGTGTGTTTTGGGGGATTACATTGTTGGTGATATTTATTTTATTCCACTGTGATCTGAGAAGATGCATGGTTTTATTTTGTTTTTTTGACATTTGTTCATGCTTGATTAATGTCCATGAATGTGATTGATCTTGGAGTATGTTCCATGTGCTGATGAGTAGAATGTACACTATGCAAAAGTGTTCTGTAGATGTCTATTTAGTCCACTTGATCAAGTGTCAAGTTAAGGTTTGGGATCTTCTTGTTGGTTTTTTGCCTCAATGATCCATCTATGGCTGTTATGGGGGTACTGAGATCTCCAAGTATGATTGTGTGTGTCAATGTCCTCTCTTAGTTTATTTAGTAGTTGTTTTATAACAACAATACTCCTGTGTTGGGTGCATATGAGTGTTTCTTGACGGTGGGTTGATAATTTATCATAATATAGTTTACTTCTGTGTCCATTTTAACTTTGTTGATTTGAGGTCTGATTTGTCTGATATTAGAATAGCTACTCCTGCTTTGCTATGTTTACCATTTGCCTGAAAGATCATTTTCCAGCCTCTAACTTTGAGCCTGTGGGTGTCCTTTACAGTGAGATGGGTATCCTGGAGTCAGCAAACTGTTAGATCATGCTTCTTTATCCAGTTTTCCACTCTATGCCTCGTATGTTCATTCAGTCTATATAGGTCCAAAATAATTATTGAAATGTGAGCATTTATCCCTGTCATATGTATTAGGGGTTTGCTTTGTTTCCTTTTTACTTTTGTATTTATATATGTGTGTATTTTTATTTTTTTGTGATTGCTCTGTGTGCTCTGTGCTTTCTGGCACTTTTGTGATGGGTATGACTGATTATTTTTTTTTCTTTGTTCAACACCTTCTTAAGCATTTCTTGGAGGGCAGGACTGGAGGCAGCATATCCTCTTAGGAATTGGATATCTGAGAAGGATTTTAATTCTCTATCACACATGAAGCTTAGCTTGGTGGGGTAGAAAATTCTTGGCTGAAGTTGCTTACTTTTAAGAAAGTAAAAAATAGGACTTCAGTTCCTTCTTGCTTGTAGTGTTTCTGCAGATAAGTCTGGAGCAATTCTGATGGGTCTCTTTGGTAGGTGGTCTGAATTTTCTCTCTTGACATGTTTAGGACTTTTTGCTTCATGCTTACTTTGTGGAGGCAGATTACTATTTGTTTTGGTGATGATCTTCTCATATGATATCATGTGGGAGTTCTCGGAATGTCTTGTGCTTGAATGGTCACTTTTCCAGTGAATATGTGATGTTTTCTTGGATGACTTTATGGAATTCTTGTTTCATGGTGTTCTCAGTTTCTCTTTCTGCTTTTGGGATATTAATCAGCTATAGATTTGGCTTCTTGACATAGTTCCACATCTCTTGGATGCTTTGCTCATTTTTTAGAAGGGTTTTTTCTATGTATTTGACAGACAGGGTTAGGTCCATACTTTGGTCTTCAAGCTCTGGGATTCTTTTCTCTGAGTTACTGATCCTGCTCCCTATGCTAGTTACTGTGTTTTTAATTTCCAGAATGAAATTCTTCATTTCCATTATATCAGAATGGGCCTTTCTGAAATTGACCACCTCCGCTTTTACTTCTTGCACAACTTTGATGTATTTTACTTCTATTTTATTGTGGTTATCTTTATTCATTTTAGCCACCCAATTTCTGTTTTTAAAGTGGCTGTCCTCTGGGGCAGGTCATTCTGGGGGGCTTCTATTGTTTGTGCTCTGATAGGTGCTTTTGGGGGGCACTGTCGCTTTCAGACTGAGGATTGTCTATTTTTGTTGTTGCTGTTGATTTTTTCCTCATTTGTGAAAAGCCTCACTTCTTTGTATGTCTTTCTTCTTTGGTTTTGTTGCTCTGAAGTCTAGGACCCTTTCTGTCATTCAATATAGATCACTCAGTGAGATTCAGAGACACACTCACTTCTGCTCTGTGCTCCACCCTGTGACAGACTTCTGTGCTGCAGATTTTTTCTCCTGCTATTAATCTGGTCAGGTTAGTTTTCAGGTCCTGTTGCAAGTGCTCTGTGGAGAACATGTAGAGGGATGGGAGCCCCCATCTGCTGTGTGCGGTTTATAGCCCAGAGTCCTTCTAACAAGGAAAGTCTTCAGGTATCTTTTGTGTGTCTCCCTCTCTGCACAGGTCCACACTCAGCCCTTGAAAAAGTGTGAATTGCCTGACATGGAGGGATCCACCCTTTGGGCATGCAGGGTTGGGGAGTGATCTTTTCTGATCTTGCAGAGGTGTTGACCGCTTGTTTTTTGGGGGGCACCAGCTGAGTTTAATCTGCAGATGAGCTTTCCCAGCCTGGGAGGGAGCTGACCACTGGGCTCTGCTGGCAGAAGGCAAGCTTTTGGAGGTTGTCTGAATATGAGTTTGTTCTCTGCTTCACTTGAGTTACAGTTGCCTGCTGCTGTGCCCTAGTCAGTACTCCTCTTGCATGGGACCAACGACTTGCTTGCAGCCAGGAGGAGGGGAACCAACCCAAAGCATGTCAGGATTATTCCCTCTTGTTCGCAGGGCAGGGTTTCAGTTCCTATGTGATTCTGGCACAGAGTAGGGGGTGGGGCGCCCAGATTCCAGTGTCTGTCATCACTTTCTGGTCTCTGTGTATTCAAAGAGACCTTTGCTGGGTGCAGGATGCTTCACCCATCCAAAACTCTTCAAAACTCTGCCTATTGACACCTGGGCCCCTATTCTCTGCTGGTTCGGGGACAGAGGAACTGGTCTGCTATTCCATGGTTGCCATCTTGGATCACCCAGGAGAAAGTTTATTTTTTTAAGATAATTTTTTTATCAGTTTTTATTCCTTTAGCTTACTTTTCAGCTAGGAGTTAGAAAAAGAATTGTTTTAAATGCCTAGAGTCAACAAAAAAGAAAGAGAAAAATTTAAAAAACATCTCCAGGACTTTGCAGATTGTTTCTATGTTGGGACACTTCTTCAACACAGAAATAGCTCATGTACTACTCTGCTTTGAGTTTTCATTCCTAATTGTGCTAACGGCAAAACTGAGTCCGAAGTAAAAGCTTATGGTGTTACTAGATAAAATAGAAAACTACAGACCAATATCCCTGATGAACACAGATGTGAAAATCCTCAGCAAAATACTAGCAAACTGAATCCAACAGCACGTTAAAACACACACACACACACACACACACACACATACACTCAAGTGGGTTTTATCCGAGGGATGCAAGGATGAGTCAACATATGTAAGTCAATAAGCATGATCCACCATATAAACAGATTTAATAAGAAAAGAATCTTATGGTCATTTCAATAGATGGAGAGAAAACATTTAATCAAATCTAAAGTCCCTTCATGACAAAACCCTCAGCAAAATAGGCATAGAAGGAACATTCCTCAAAATAATAAAAGTCATATATGACAAACCCACAGCTAACATCATCCCGAGTGAATAAAAGTCAAAAGCATTCCGCTTCAGAACTAGAATGAAGGCAAGGATGCTCACTCTCACCACTCCTATTCAGTGTAGTACTAAAAGTCCTACCAAGAGCAATCAGGCACGATAAGGAAATAAAGACCGCCACCGGCAGAAGTGCCACCGCCGCCACCGATCACAACAGTGGGCCGGCCGCCACGGTCCAGACATGTCGCCGTCGCTGCTGCGCCAGACACCGTCATCGCCGCTGTGGTCCTGGATCTGTCGCCGCCACGGTCTAGATACGGCTGCCTCTGTAGCCTGTGCCTGAGGTGATCCACCCCTCCACACAGGATATGTTGAGACTAAGATCACTGCCGCTGCCACTGCCACCACCACTGTCGCTTAGACCTCCGGGTGAGCCTTGGATCTCCTCCTGTGAGCCCATTCCCGGCTTGCCCCCCTCAGGCTCCCTCCCAGGTGGGACAAGCAACTGAGATAAAGACCATCTGGAGCCATGAGACAGCACCACCTGCTGGCGACTCAAGGTAACAACACCAAAAGGGGAAACTGACCCATAGAATAAACTTGCCAGTGTGGGAAAAAACAGCCAGAAATCAGAACTGAAAGGACATTGAACTTAAATGAAAAGTTTCAAAGTGTACTTGATTGGTTGTGTTAGTTTACTAACTCGATTCCATCCCTTTCATTCTGGCCATCCCCCCCTTTTTTTATTTTTTATTTATTTGTTTTTTTATTTTTTATTTTTTATTTTTTTATCTTTTTCTTCTTAATTTAGTTTTTGTTTGTTTTCTTTCTTTTCCCTTTTCTTCTCTCTATAAACTAGATCTTCTTTCCTTCTTTTTCCTTTTCTTCTCGTTATAAACTTGCCAACCCGGGAAAATAAGAAGACTGGTTAGCTTGTTTGTTAGCATCAATGTATGTTTCAGTGTTTTTTTTGT
>CAUYQG010008740.1:0-12403 GCA_963574415.1 Tarsius wallacei | reverse complement strand
CCACTGCAGCCTCGACCTGCTGGGCTCCAGCGATCCTTCCGCCTCAGCCTTCCAAATAGCCGGAATTACAGGCATGTGCTACCACGCCCGGCTGATTTTTTGATTTATTGTAGAGATGAGGTCTCGTCAAGTTGCCCAGGTGGGTCTCGAACCCGCGGGCTCAGGCAATCCACTCACCTCAGCCTCCTAAGGCGCGGGATTACAGGCTGAGCCACCGAGCCCAGCTACAAGTATCTTTTAATCTCTGTTTTGATTTCCATGTTGACCAGGAGTTGCTTACCATCATGCCATTTAGTGTCCATGCCTTTGTGGGTTTGGGGGGAACTTTGCTGGTGTTGATATTTATTTTTATTCCACTGTGGTCTGAGAAAGTGCATGGCAGAATTTCAATCTTATGAAATTTTTTTATGCTTGATTTATTGTCGAGAATGTGGCCGATCTTAGAGTACATTCCATGTGGTGATGAGTAGAATGTACATTCTGTGGTCATTGGGTGGAGTGTTCTGTAGGTATCAATTAGTCCATTTGGTCAAGAGTCACATTGAGGTTCAAGATCTCCTTGCTGATTTTTTGTCTTGATGATCTGTCTAGGGTTGTGAGTGGGGTATTAAAGTCCCCAACTATGATAGTGTTAGAGTCAATATTATTTTTAAGTTTGCCTAGAAGCTGCTTTATGAAAGTTGGTGCTCCTATGTAGGGTGCATATATGTTTAGGATGGATATTTCTTGTTGATGAATTGAACCTTTTATCATTACGTAGTGACCTTCTGTATCTTTTTTAATTTTTGATAGCTTAAAGGGTATTTTGTCTGATATTAAGATCATGACTCCTGCTTTCTTTTGTGTTCCGCTTGCCTGAAATTTTGCTTCCCATCCTTCTACTTTGAGTCTGTGAAGTTCTTTCTGGTGAGATGAGTCTCTTGGAGACAACATATTGTTGCCTCATGATAGTTTATCTATTTTTCCATTCTCTGTCTTTTCAGTGGTGCATTTAGTGCATTCACATTCAGGCTAATTATTGAAATGTGAGAGTATATTCCTGTCATGAGGTTCTTATAGAGTTGTTGTTGTCCCTGTTTTTTGTCTTTCTTCTGATTTTTGGGTTGATTCGTGTGTGTTTTCAATATTTTTCCTGAACTCTTGTGAAGAATGTTGTCATTCTTTTTTCCCTTTCTTCTGTGTTTAATACCTTCTTATGTGTTTCTTATATAGCTGGTCTAGAGGCAGCATAAGTTCTTAGGGATTGAATATCTGGGAAAGATTTTAATTCTTCCTCACTGATGAAGCGTCACTTAGCTGGGCTGGTTATCCTTGGTCGAAATTGTTTATCTTTGAGAACTTTGAAGATTGGGCTCCAAGCTCTCCTAACCTGAAGTGTTTCTGTAGATAAATCTGCTGCTATTCAAATTGGTCTTCCCTGGTAGGTAGTCTCACCTTTTTCTTTTGCTGCCTTTAGAATTTTTTCTTTTATGCCTACTTTGTTTAGGCAAATTACCATGTGTCTAGGAGTTGGTCTTCTCATTTGTTGTCTCGTAGAGGTTCTCTGAATCGCTTGTGTTTGAATGATCACATCACTGATGAGATAAGGGAAGTTTTCTTGAATGATTTCATGGAACGTTTGTTCCAGGGTGGTCTCTGTCTCACTTTCTGCCTCCAGAAGTCCAATTACTCTTAGATTCAACCTCTTGAAATAATTTCTCATCTCTTGAAGGTTTTGTTCTGTCTTTTTAAGTTTCTTTTCTATTTTTTTGACAGTTTGGATTCATTTTATGTTTTGGGCCTCAAAATCTGAGATACTTTCTTGTGCTTGGCTAATTCTGTTTTCCATGCTTATCAGTTTGTTATTTATTTCATTCAAAGTATTCTGTTACCTCAGTTAACAACTCCTTCATTCTTTTTTCTTGTCTCTCCTCAATTCTATTTATTCTCTCTATTAATGTCTTGATATCTGGGTTTGTAGTTTGAGACCAGTCATTCTGGGGACTCTTCATTGTTTGCATCCCAAAGTCTGTTTTCTCAGTGTCTAACACTCCCAGGAGTCTGTGTGAGACCCATATTCTTCTTTTGGTTTTTCTTCATTTGTGTAGATTTTCCTCCCCTCACTTTTTTTTTCCTCTTCTTTAATTCTGTTGTTCAGGGATGGCAGGGTTGCTTTTACTTCTGTTTATTCAATCCTCTATTCTTCCTTATGTGGATCCTCTGACTTTGTCCAATTCTGAAGCTGGACTGGGGCCTGGGGGATGTACTTTTTGTAGTTTTGAGTTTTAATTGAGGGGGGAGCTGTGATTCAAAATCTATCTGCAGATAACCATATCCACCGACAGGTGTATGGGCACTCTGGCACCCACTTCCCACTGCCTTATAATCTTTCCATAGCATGGGGGTATAGGTTTGCTCCCTGAAAGCAAAACAAGGTAAGAAAAAGGAAAAGAATGGAAAAAGGAAGGAGTGGGGCAAAAGGAAGGTGGAGAGAGAGGAGAAAGAGGGAAAACAAACAGATGTACCAACTAATAAATGAAAAGAGACACAAAGACAGAAAATAGTAAAAAAAAGAAACTGAAACATACAGACAATCATACAAACACACAAACCAACAAGAACCTCCCTATTGATGTACTCTTCCCATACACAAACAAGAAGTCTAAAGGAAGAAAAATCAGTAAAATAACAGAAACAAAGCAAGTATGAAAATGCTATCAAAAACAGAAAGAGAAAAAAACTAAAACAAAACAGACAAAACAAAAAACACAAGGAATCAAACTCTGAGGTCATTCCTTTCAGCTCTGATCTCTAGCCCCTCCCCTCTGCTCTCAGTGCAGGCTGATAGGGTTGCTCACAGCTTGGGTTAGATGCCCTAGGCCTACTGTGGAAGGAGGGTGGATCAGATCTGGACTCACAGGTCAAGTCTGCCACTCAGATCTGGCCTGTGTCTGATCCAACATGGGGGTGGGGCTCTGTCACTCCCAGTTTGATGAGTTTACCTTAGGTCCCAAGTTGGGGGTTGGGTGGAGCTGGGCAGAGCTGGGCAGAGCTGGGCGGAGCCAGGGCAATGCAAGTCTCTGCCTGGTCCTGGAACAGAGAAAATGGCTACAGTCTGAATTTCCTCACTGAGGATGGGCCTCCTCTTTGGCTCTCCCCTATCTTCTCTCTCCACTGATCGAATCCGAGGTTTTAGCTGATTTGCTATAATAGGTGATGGTGTGGGCCAGGTGCCAGGTGATGAGAATCAGCTGAATTCGGCAGACTCTTCTCAGGAGAGTCCTGTGAACAGCAGATGAGCTTGTGCACCTGCGGTTTGAATCTCAGAGTGGTGGGGACATGCAGTCACCTTCAGAGGGGAGTCCCGGGTGCACGAATCCAAGTCTCCCCTCAGACAGACTTTCACTCCCCCACCAGTACACACCTACTCATGCAGAGAGTCTTTATGGACACTTGCTTTTGTGGAGACTCTCACAGTCTGACCTGTCTGGCCGCCATCTTGTGACTCCTCTGGGAACTTTATTTTTAAAGAATAAATCAAATAAGCCATAGCTTTTACTTACTCAAACATGCATAATCCAATCTGAATATAAGATGCACTCAATTGGTGAAATTGAGTGCAAGTGAAATACAAAGGGAATGCAATTTTACATATGTAAAGTGATTGCCAGCTGTAGCAATTTAACAAATTAGTCAAAACATACATTTTTTTAAAAATCTTGAAGTCAATTTTCTATAGTAAACCAAGGAAAATTCTGCTATGGAATGGTTTGACTCAAAGCAAGGAATAAGGCACCTGATATGAATTTAAAGCAACATCTTTCATTTTTAAAGTTATGATAAAATAGAATTTGTTGAACCAAGACACTTATTTAAAGAGGGAAACAAGTACAGGGGTTGATTTACTGGGTGAGAAAGACAGATAACAATTCGGTTAAAAACCTGTTGACCCAGGGTCAGCTGATTAATTTCCTATTCTAGGGTAGTTAAGTTCCTCAAAGGTCCTAACCACTCCTCTCCCCTACTCTTCTCTGTATTTGAGAGTATCAGAAGCCCTCTATGAGGTTTGCACTGTGTACAGCGTAGGTAGCAGAGTTCCCTTCCATTCCTCTCAAAACAGCTTATTTTCAAAGAGAAATCCTGAGGCAATTAACAAAGCAAACATAAGCAGCTTCTTTCCAGTTCATTAATACATAGACACTGCTCAGGCTCTTTTCAGCAAGCTATGGCTAAATATAAAAACAGCCAATACTAATTTTCAACAGTACTAGAAAACCCAAAACCTGCCCTATCACCTTCACCCTTACCATTAGTAAAAACAAAATTTGATCAATCATAACCTATAAAATCATACAACAAAGGGAAGACTAAAGACTAATCCTTATCGGTAAATCTATTTAATTCAAGATGCCACTTTAGGCTAATGTATATAGTACCCTAATGGCATTTCAATCATAAACCTAGGAAAAGCATTTCCAAACTAAGTGTAACCTTTTAGTTGATGTGCCTTTTTTGCTATTAAAAGTGCTATGGACATGCTAAGATGTCTATGACACACTGGACTCAACAGCATGTCCTGATGAGGTATCCATTTTTAGTAGCATTTTCCCCCTAAAATTTTGTCTGGCATAGTGGACAAAACTTTCATGTATCTGGGCACAGTGGCTCAAGCCCATAATCCCAGCACTTTGGGAGGCAGAGGTAAGAGGATTGCCTGAGCCCACGAGTTTAAGACCAGTCTGGGCAAATTGACAAGACCTCATCTCTACAATAAATCAAAAAATTAGCCAGGTGTGGTGGCACACACTTGTAGTTCCAGCTACTTGGAATGCTGAGGCAGAAGGATTGCCTGAGCCCAGCAGGTTGAGGCTGTGGTGGCCATGAGTGTGCCACTGCATTCCAGCTTGGGCAACAGAGTGAGATTCCAACTAAAAAAAAAACAAAAAAAACTTGCATGCAATATTGTGGTGAAATCAATGTGACATAAACAAAACTTCCCTGACTGACTTCACTTCAGCTTGGTAACTTTTAGTGAAACCAAGGTGACTAATTGAAGTACAAAATACTCAACCAAGTTTTGTTTGTTTGTTTGTTTGTTTGTGACATCTTAGGTTACTGTGTTCACTCATGCAGAAGCCAAGGTAGTGCAGTAGAAACAATATTGTTAAAGTAGATATTGTGACCATAAACAACTCCTTTATATTAGGCATTTAGACTATTTGTTAGATACTAAAGGTTGTGGTAAAACCAGGCTGTGTGGTTGTTCCGTTTATAAGCACTTCATTACAGGACAGTTATATTACCCTAAAAGGGAGTGTGATTTCAATTCAAGATGCAGTAATAAAGTGTCTAGCTATATAAAAATCACATGACTCCAAACTTTAAATTAAGCTAATTGCATTTACACATTAAGGTTTAAAAAACCTAGACACTGTCTACACAGATTTACTCTAATTGTCCTTGCTGCATACTGTTTTAGTAACCACATTTTAAAAAACTTACTCTTAACTGACTGAATAAGTAGGGTCCACTTCTGAAGCTTAACAATCCAATTTACCCTGAACATTTATCATAATTCTATAAGAAAGGATTGGCACTAGGGGGATCCTGCTGGGGTGGGGAGTGGGAAGGACAATATCAATCAGGATACCTGATCTCAGATCAGGCAAAGTGGGGGTCAAAGGGAGGCCCAAACTGTATGATGGCCACTTGTTAACCTAATCCTGAACTGTACCCCACATCTTTAAAATAAATAAATAAATAAATAAAATCCAATTTTATTGCTTTATGCATGTGGTGTTTTTGCAAGGCACTGTGGTATGGACTAGAAAACTTGGAATGACTCCTGAAGAAACTTTGGAGTGGCATACAGAAGGGTGACAGGAAAGTCATTCTGAGGCAGGATGCTTTACTGAATTGTTTTTAACCAGGGTATCAAATATCAGGCATGAGTTCAAGTTAAAATTCACGGGAGAATGGCCACTTCTTAAGGTCAGTCACTTCACGTGTCCATCCTGATACTTTGAATAATCTGGAAACCTGCAGAACGCCAATAGCAAGGGCCCCACAGATGCCATCTCTTCGCGCATATCTCAAGGTCTTGGCGACATTGCTGTGCTGGGTGAGGTGCTGGCTGCGCTTCTCACAGGCCATGTCTTCCTGGGGCCACCACCTACCTAGACTCGCCGGCTCTCCCCACCTCTGGTCCTTTCCCCCCACCCCGTGCCCCCTCAAGCTAGTCTCCTATTCTTCCACTCTGTGGAGTTTATTAGATCTGTGAGGTTTTCCTTGATGTGAGTAGGTTCATGGGATTTTTGTGACTCTGTTAGTAAGATTATGTTATCTGCAAATAGAGATAATTTCACTTTGCCCTTCCCAATTTGAATTCCTTTTCTTGCCTAATTTCTCTGATGAGTGCTTCCAGTACACTGTTGAATATGTTGCAGGAGTTTTGAGCTCCACTGTCAGCTTAAACAGGCAACCTTGGGTTCTTGTCCCATGACCAAGAAGATTAATGAATGTGGACACCAAAGAGATGAGTAAAGAAGGAGTTTATTAAGCAACAAAGCTTTCCAGAAAAGAGAGGGGGTCCAAAATGGGTGACCTGATGCTAGGAGTTTGTGGTTTTATTTATCTTTTCTGGGGCTGTTTCTCTCATTTACATCTCATCCACCCCTTACTTCCTGAGACCCAATTTTTATTGTGTGTGCAGGTCCTTGACCAAGGTTGTTCCATCTTGAATATTATCCATAAGTACCACAGAAAAGCCCACTGAGGGGTAGGGGGAGACTACAGTGCAAATGCTATGTTAATGATATTATAATAAGCCAAGGTCAAGTTAGGATATTTACTTAAGTTACTGCATCTGTGTTTAAGCAGCAAAAAGTCCCTTTTAGCAGTACATCTTGGGTTAAGAAGATGTTGTTAACCACATTAAACACATTTTCAGTCAACGATTATATAATGGTAGTGGTGTAGGGGGCTTCGTGCAAGTGAAACCATCCGTCTCTGTCTAACCATCTTCTATTTCCTCTCTCAAACAGAAAAGGGAAAAAGCAAGCGTCCTTGTCCCTTACTTAAGGGAAATGACTTTGACTTTTATGGTTGAGAATGATGTTGATTCTGGGATTTTCGTGGATTCTATCATGTTGAGGATGTTCTCTTCTGTTTGTTGAATGTTTTATTATAAAATGGTGTTGGATTTTGTCAAAACTTTTTCTGCATCAACTGATATATCATGTAGGTTCTTTTCCCTTCATTCAATAATAGTGTATATGATAGTGATTGATTTTTGTCTGTTGAGCTATCCCTGTATTCCACAGATATAGCCCACTTGGTCCTGATGTTTAATTTTCCTAACAAGCTGCTATATTTGGTTTCACAAATTTTGTTGAACACTTTTACTTCTCTATTCATCAGGGATATTGGTCTCAAGTTATCTTTTCTTGTAGTGTCTTTGTTTGCCTTTTGGTTAATGGTGGCCTCATAGAAAAACTTAAGAAGTGGTTCCTCCTCTTACCCACAGAAGGTATTCTATAAATATTTATTGAATCTCTGAACAAATATGACAGTGGAGATTTGTGATACTTTTTCTGACTCTGCTTATTCACATCTCTCCTTTCTGCTTCAGTCCTCAAAGTGCTCACCTGAATGGAAAGAAATAATATTTTGGGCCTGGCTCGGTGACTCAGCCTGTAATCCCAGCACTTTGGGAGGCCAAGGCGGGTGGATTGTCTGAACCCACAGGTTCACGACCAGCCCAGGCAACTCGGCGAGACCTCTTCTCTACAATAAATTAAAAATTAGCCCGGCTTGGTAGCACACGCCTATAGTTCCAGCTACTCAGAAGGCTGAGGTGGAAGTATCACAGGAGCCCAGTGGGTCGACGCTGGGGTGGCTGTGAGCATGCCACTGCACTCCAGCCTGGGCGACAGAGTGAGACTCCAACTCAAAAAAAAAAAAGAAGAAGAAATAATATCTTGGTAACAAAACCTTCTGGGTGGCTAATAATCCCACAAAGAGATGTGCTCATCTTCATTATCTTATTTGTTCAATTTCAATGTCCCCTGCTCACTTTTGTGAGATTCTTTTTCAAATTTTGCCCCAATATTTCCCTAGCATTGTCTTTCCCAGCTACTTTTTAAAATATATATATATTTTGTAGGAAAGAGCTCTCAAGTGACCAAGAGATTCTCTTACCTCAGTCTCTCAAAGTGCTGAGAATATAGGCATGAGTCACAATGTCAGACCTGGAAATCTTAATTATTGAATTATAATGCTGTTCAGTACTGTACACAATTCACAAATGTTTTTCACAGATAATTTCCATTCCCCATGCAGATGCTGTCACTGCAATTACAGGTGAAATGATAATCACTTCCCAACAAGGAGGTGAGATCATGGTACCCCAAACCTTTATCCTGAGGGTTAGTTCCTAGATGTGCACAATGCTGCCTCCGAACCCACTGTTCTGACAGTAATTGCTATTTGGGTAAGCTGCTCTTCTTTTCAGATTAGTAACATCTTAGGAGGAATTTATCTCAAGGAATTCAGAAGTAACAATTTTCTGTAAAGCATTCCTGCTTTCTGGGGTTGGAACACACACTTTTATATTTACGAAATATGTTTGCTGAGAGATCCAGAGGCCTATTTCTTGCCTCACTCAGCAACTTTGGCACTGCTCAACATTTCCCCTTTCTCTGGATTACACCCTCTTTATAATCTTCTCTCCCTTTGCCCTGACTACACACCTGAAACCACACAGCTTCCACTCTAACAGCTTCCCACAACAGGCACATGAGAAGCAGTTAAAATCATGAAGGTGAGCTCCCAGCTCTGGGCAGAGACCTGGTGTCTGAGTGACAGGTGCTGGTGTGTGTGATTTTCCTGGTCGGAGATGGTGTTGTGATGAAAGGAGTCTATAATAACATGCTTCCATATTTCTGTCATGAGTAGTGGCTGTTAACATGATCTCGCTATTTAGAGAAATGAAAGTCTCGTTTTCCCACTCATATATAAGACGTTATACAAGATAAATATTGGTAAAGATTGTACTAAGGAATAATTGGGGACATAATTATAAAATGAAAGTAGCCACACAGTTAATTATATTTTTTACATGTCTTGCTATTGTCATTCTAAAATTTCTATGTATCTATTTCTGTCTTTTTTCTTTGTCTCTCATTGCCCGCACACTTATCTAGTTTAAGAAAGTTCTTTCTCAACCAAAAATGTATGACCAAATTGCCCTGATTTATAGGCAAGTTCATTCCCTCTCACTGAGAACAGGAGATGTTTAATTAAATCCTTCAGTGTTTCTGCATAATTAATGTGTTTAGAGGAATTATGAGCTGTAATTGCCTGTTAATCGCTGAGGTTCTTCAAGGACTGAAGTCTTCAATAATCACAGCAATGTAGTCTCTCTGGCTTGAAAAACTATTAACTTTTGCATTATGTCTATTGATTTATGTTTTGTTATTTAAATTTGTTTTATAATTTCTCTTCAAAAACTTTTCTCCAGGCTTACTCCTCTTCCTACTTTCATTTTCCTTCCTTGTTCTAGGTCTGATATATATATGTATTTTTTTATTGAAATTTCCCTCTGCCACCTTGTCCCCTCCTTTAATTCCTTTTCTTAACCCCAGGAAGAGAACACTGTCTTCGCTTGATGAAGATCCTTCCAGACAGAATTTAATTTATTTACAAATCTTCTACGAAAGCACACTCACGTTTTCTGGAGTTACTGCTGAGTAAATTCCCTCTCTGCATTCCCTTGAGTAATTCACTCATCAGTGTCCATGGTCATCATGGGATTACCGCTACTCAGATGGTACGTCTACTGTCCAGTACTATATTTCCCATTTATATGACGTTTACTAAGATTCAATTTCTTTTCTTTCTTTCTTTTTTTTTTTTTTTTGAGTTGGCATCTCACTCCATCACTCAGGCTGGAGTGCAGTGGCACATTCACAGCCACCCCAGCGTTGACCCACAGGGCTCAGGCATTCCTTCCACCTCAGCCTTCCAAGTAGTCAGAACTACAGGCCATGCCCCCATGCCTGGCTAATTTTTTGATTTATTGTAGAGATGAGGTCTCACAAAGTTGCCCAGGCTTGTCTCGAATTCGTGGGTTCGGGCAATCCTCTCACCTCAGCCTCCCAAAGTGCTGGGATTACAGGCTTGAGCTGCCATGCTCTGCCAGATTCAATTTCTTACTTCAAATTTAATGCACATAGCTCCTTGGATTTGAATTACACAATTGGTAATGTAATTAAATTACTAAAATAGAAATACAAGCCAGGCTTGGTGGCTCAGCCTGTAATCCCGCGCTTTGGGAGGCCGAGGTGAATGGATTGTCTCAGTCCGTGGGTTCAAGACCCGCCTGGGCAACTTTGTGAGACCTCATCTCTACAATAAATCAAAAAATTAGCCGGGCGTGGTAGCGCGCGCCTGTAGTTCCAGCTACTTGGAAGGTGGAGGCAGAAGGATCGCCGAAGCTCAGCAGGTCAAGGCTTAGGTGGCCGGGAGTGGCCACTGCACTCTAGTCTGGGCGACAGAGTGAGACTCCAACTCAAAAAAAAAAAAAAAATGGAGATGCCTGCTGTTTCTGAGAACTCATTTCTATGAAAAGTGTGAATATAAGCAAGACAAAGAATTGAAGAGATATAGCAATAATAGAGAGAAGAAAAAAATATTGGCTATTTCCTTTCAGTATATCTGATAAAATTAGCTGGCAGAAATTAAAGGGGTTTTTTGTTTGTTTGTTTTGTATGGGATGTAGCATTGTTGTTGTTGTTGTTTTATCCATATAACTACTTCAGATATGTCCGGTCTTGGTGGTGACACACAAGACATTGAGCCCCTTCTTAGGATCCTGGGGGATCTTGTTAGAAGTCAAAGTTGATCAGCCATAAGAAAAGTACCAACAAAAAAAAGCCAACAACCAGATGGCTTTCCAATTGAATTCTACAAAACATGTAAGGAGGAGCTGATACTAAGCCTATGGAAAGTATTCCAGGCAATTGAGAAAGATGGACTTCTCCCCAAATCATTTAACGAAGCTAACATCACACTGATACCCAAACCAGGTAAAGATCCAACAAAAAAGAACTACAGGCCAATATCCCTTATGAACATAGATGCAAAAATCCTCAACAAGATTCTAGCATCTCAAAAATCATTCACTATGACTGAGTGGAGTTCATCTTTAGGATGCAGGGCTGGTTCAGCATCTGCAAGACTATAAATATAATTAAATACATCAACAGATGTAAAAACAAGAACCACATGATTATATCATTAGATGCAGAAAACGCTTTTGATAAAATATAGCATCACTTCTTGATAAAAACTCTCAAACACCTAGGCATAGAAGGAAAATACTTCAAAATAGTAAGCGCCATCTATGATAAACCCACAGCCAGCATATTGCTAAATGTCAGAAATTGGAAACATTTCCCCTGGAATCCGGAACAAGACAAGGCTGCCCACTCTCACCCCTCTTGTTCAACATTGTGTTTGAAGTCCTAGCTAGAGCGATCAGACAAGAGAAGGAAATCAGGGGTATCCAAACAGGGAAAGAGGAAGTTGAGTTATCCCTCTTTGTTGACATATGATCCTATACCTCGAAAATCCAAGAGAATCTGTAAAAAACCTGCTTGCACTGATAAAGGACTTGAGCAAAGTCTCAGGGTACAAAATAAATGTGCGAAAGATAGTTGCATTCTTACACACCACCACCAAGCAGGTGGAGAACCAAATAAAAAGCAGAATCCCATTCACAATAGCCACACACACACAAAAAGAAATATCTCAGAATCTCCCTAACTAGAGAAGTGAAAGAGCTTTACAATGAAAATTACAAAACACTGCTCAAAGAAATCCAAGAAGACACAAACAAATGGAAAAATATTCCATGCTCATGGCTTGGAAGAATCAACATTGTTAAGATGTCTATCCTACCAAAGGCAATCTACAGGTTGAACACAATATCCATTAAATTACTAACATCATTCTTCTCAGACCTGGAAATGACAATACTGAAATTCATATGGACACATAAACAACCACGGATAGTCAAAACAATCTTTAGCAGAAGAAACAAAGCAGGAGGTATCACACTTCCAGATTTCAAGCTTTATTATATGACTACAATAATCAAAACAGTTTGGTATTGGTACAAGAACAGGCATATGGTCCAATGGAACAGGATAGAAATTCAGGGAGCAAAGCCTCAATTTCTCAACCAACTCATCTTTGACAAAGCCTCCAACAACAACCACTAGGGAGAGGAGAATCTATTCAATAAATGGTGCTGGAAAAACTGACTGATCACATGCAGAAGATTGAAACAGGACCCCTACCTATTGCCATACACAAAAATTAACTCTAAATGGATCAAAGACCTAAACGTAAAACCTCAAAC
>CAUYQG010008739.1:0-13013 GCA_963574415.1 Tarsius wallacei | reverse complement strand
AGCAGTCATATGTGGGGGGTTATAGCTGGGTAAGCTGATAACTAAAATGGAGGCTCTGTTACAAAATGGAGTTACCTATGTTAAGTTTTAGCAAAGCTATTATAGTCAGATACTAGTAGCTATTACAGGCAGATACTTCATCAAGACCAGCCTGGACAACTTGGCAAGACCTCATCTCTACAAAAAACCCAGAAAAATGAGCTGAGCTTGGTGCCACATGCCTGTAATTCCAGCTACTTGGAAGGCTGAGGCAGAAGGATTGCTTGAGCCCAGCAGGTAGAGGTTGCAGTGGCTGTGAGCGTGCCACTGCACTTCAGCCTGGGCAACAGAGTGAGACTCCAACTCAAAAAAAAAAAAAAGAATTAACACTACTATAATAAAGGTCATTATAGCTGCTGTTATGACATATTGAGGCTTTGATGTATGGTAAAATGGTAAAATGTATTTATAGCTACCCCAGTGGGCTTGGCACCCACTACAGGAGTCCAGGCAGCTTTTGTTGTTGTACCAGTGAATCCCTAAGTCCATATGAGGATGTCCCCGCAGCTTGTCTTCAGACTTCTCTGGGTTTTGTGACAAGAATTTATAGGTGGTTATAAGGAGTTTTGTTAATAATTACTTTAGCAAGGAAATACAGCTACTTTGACAACATCTGAAGAAGAAAAAATTGAAAACATTAGAGACACGTAGTTAAGTTGTAGCTTAAACTGTAGAAAATGATAATGAACAAGAGAATCTAAAACAGGTAAATGTTGGCAAGAGAAAACTCCCTTTTGTTTTTATAATAGGTCTGATATACCTTTGCAATGATTGATATGCTAGAGGGTGAAGTCCAGGTAACCTCTTCTCCAAAGAGATGGGAGATTGACGTCTCTCTGCTTTTGGTGAGAGGAGTGGGAAGGTATTGGCCCTCTGACAGGGAAATCATACCTTAATGTTTAACAAAAATAATTAGTAATACTTTAAACAAAAAATTATTTTGTTATCCACTCTATGTTGAATTAGTAATCCTTGTGCCTGGTCTACAGGAAGTTCAGGAGAAGGGCATGGGGCAGATGCAGTTCCTGAGACTTTTGGTTCTCACCCCATCCTAGAGAGACTGAACTAAGAACTTGAAGAGCTTAAGTATTAAATTTTTTTTTATTTTTTATTTTTATTTATGTATTTATTTTTATTTGTCTTTTATTTTATTTTATTTTAAAAATGTGGGATACAATTCAGGGTTAGGTATACAAATGTTCATTATGCAGGTACCCTTGTTGATGAGGTGTGCCCCCCTTCCCTGGCAGTTTCCCTCAACTATCAATCCCATCCCCTCACCCCGACAGTTTCCCGCTACTGCCAATCCCTTTCTTATAGTATTATAATTGTTCAAGATCCACTTATGAGTGAGAACATATGGTATTCTGTTCTTTGTTTCTGTGGTAGATCACTGAGTATGATCGACTCTAAATCCATCCAAGTTACTGCAAAGTCCATAAGTATTAAATTTTTTTTTATTTTTTATTTTTATTTATGTATTTATTTTTATTTGTCTTTTATTTGTCTTTTATTTTATTTTATTTTAAAAATGTGGGATACAATTCAGGGTTAGGTATACAAATGTTCATTATGCAGGTACCCTTGTTGATGAGGTGTGCCCCCCTTCCCTGGCAGTTTCCCTCAACTGTCAATCCCACCCCCTCACCCCGACAGTTTCCCGCTACTGCCAATCCCTTTCTTATAGTATTATAATTGTTCAAGATCCGCTTATGAGTGAGAACATATGGTATTCTGTTCTTTGTTTCTGTGGTAGATCACTGAGTATGATCGACTCTAAATCCATCCAAGTTACTGCAAAGTCCATAAGTATTAAAAATTTTAGAAGCATAATGTTATAACACAGGATTACAGGTCACTGTAAGTTACTTTTTTGCAAGTGATAGTATAAAGATTTTGAAAAGTAAAAAAACAACCTCTCTTTTCGTAACAAAGACAGTGGTGGGGGCTAACTGAATTTTGTCTCTTCTTCCCCCCTGTTGTTTACAGGAGAAAATTCTTTTGGAAATTGTTAATTAAAAAGCTCATGTTTTGTTCTAGCGTTGTGTACTTGTTATTAATGGTAAATTTATAGAAACTTTCTATAGCCTTGAGTGTTTATAGAATTTCTTTTACATATTTATTTCCACAACTTTCCACATACCATCTTTGACATACTCATACCATTTTTTAACATGCTTGAACCTTCTATTTTCATCCTATACTTCAAATAACCAGTCATTCTATTGTAGAACAAAAATGTACCATACAATATCCTTTCCTACACAAAATTATTTCTCTTTCCTTTATCCTTCCTTACCAAAAACATACCTTTATATTAACAACTTTCTTTACATCTTTCCTTTGCTTTCTGTTTTTTTTTTTTTACCTTTTTGGTTAACTTTTTTTTACATTTATACTTTGAATTAATCTTTAGTAACTTTTGATTAAGATAAGGCTATATGATTCCAACATGGATGGCCAGGACCAAACGGCTGGCATATGTGTTAATTAAGAAATTAATTTGGGGCTGGGTGCGGTGGCTCATCCTGTAATCCCAGCACTTTGGGAGGCCAAGGCAAGAGGATTGCCTGAGCCTGGGGGTTCAAGACCAGCCTTGGCCATTTGGTGAGACCTCGTTTCTATAATAAATCACAAAAACTAGCCCTTCGTGGTGGTGTGCGTCTGTAGTTCTAGTTACTTGGAAGGCTGAGGCAGAAGGATTGCCTAAGTCCAGCAGGTCGAGGCTGTGGTGGCTGTGAGCATGCCACTGTACTCCAGCCTGGGTGACAAGAATGAGACTCCAACTAAAAAAAAAAAGAAATTAATTTGGTTTCCACTACCCTAATATTCACCTGGGGGTTGTTGGGGTGATGGTGAGCCAGTGCCAGGCACTTTAGCAGATTTCCAGGCCTCCATATACGGCCACCATTTCTGAGCCAGGTATTCTCTCTCCTCTCTTTAGGAAAGAATGCACCTGCTTCCCAATGGCTCTCTGGCCTGCACAGTGGACAAGGTCCAGGAGGTTTAGGCCTCTTTGGGTCATCTATGCCTTTAGTGCCCCCACAGACTGTAACCATAAGCAACGGACACCATCCCCTTAGCAGGTTTGTTCTTACAAGGTCTCTGATGGGCAGTTGGAGTTTTGTTGCTAATTGTAACTGCCGGTTGGGGTGCCTCTTTGACCCTCTGGTTCTGCAGCCCTCCATGTTGGCACCCTGTTGCTTTTCTAATGTCTCGGCTGACAAAACCACAAAAGTTCTTTTTTTTTTTGAGTCAGAGTCTCACTCTGTCACCCAGGCTGGAGTGCAGTGGCATGCTTAGGGCCACCTCAGCCTCAACCTGCTGGGTTCAGGTGATTCTTCTGCTTCAGCCTTCTGAGTAGCTGGAACTACAGGCATGTGGCACCAAGGTTGGCTGATTTTTCTTGATTTATTGTAGAGATGAGGTCTTACCAAGTTGCCCAGGCTAGTCTTGAACCCCTGGGCTCAGGCAATCCTCTCACCTCGGCCTCCCAAAGTGCTGGGATTATAGATGTGAGCCACTGCACCCAGCCCAAAAGTTCTTTTTAGTAGGCTATACATATGAAACTTTTTGCCATTTCTCTGTCTGTAACAGTCTGATGTAATACCCTTTAGAGTTTACAGACCACGTGGATGTGAAATGATCTTTCTCTATTTATTTCCAATTATAGACAGGCAAATTTATTTAAAATCCTTTATAAATTACTAAATTACAGTCTCAGTTGTGAGGTGCGGACAATTAGGTGGAAGTGATCAGTGCCTATCCTCATTGTGCCCACACAGAATACCTAGTATTTCATCTGTCCGGCAGGAGAAGAACTTGGCTTAGTAAAGTGTACACAGGGAATGACTATCATTAAAGTTTTACTTGTTTTGAAGGGGGAAGGGGAGCTAGCCAGGCACAGCAAAGCGACTTAACTTTCTTTTTATAATACAGCTTAGCGAGCCTGATATAACAAATGCCGGTGTTATCTAGCATTAATATTTCAGCACATGGCAAAGTTGGAAGTAAGATTAAAATGACAATTGACTCTTTTTTTTGCAAGTTATCAGGATTCATTAATTAGCACATGATCTCTTTACTTTTGTCTGGCAAGAGAGTTGATAGTCCCAGTTTAGACTTAATTTGAGAGATTTATCATAGGAAAAAAAACGTGAACTTTAATATCTTCGTGTCCTGGCCACTCTCTTGAGGGGAGACTGGTTAAGCCACATGGAAACCTGAATGGGCTTCCCAAGAACACGTGGCAGAGAAGGATGGGGAAGAGGAGGCGCCATATGTAGTTTGACTTGCTGCAGCTAGTAGACTGCCACCAGAGGGTTATCAGGCAGTGGGGGAGGAGGACGAGAAGGCTGGAGGTTGGGGTCGGGCACCTTGGTCTTTGGCACCGGCCCCTTCTCCGCAGGTAAAGGTGGAGGGCGAGAAGGAAGAGCAGGAAGGGAAACAGAGAGTGGAGCTGCAAAAGCAGGTTATAAGACAGGAGAAGTTAAACCAGCTGTGTCAGCATCTGAGTTGTTAGACTGAAGCAGGAAGGAGATAAAGTAATCAAGGAAGGAATGTGGGAGTGCCACAGGCAGAACAAGAGGTCTGGGTAGTGCCATTTTGCAAACCTCGGACCATTTGCCCTTGTGGCAGCAACAGAGGTCAAGTTGAAGGAGAATATCAGAGGCAAGAGACTCGCCTTGGGCCCATCTCCTGGTTGCCTAGCCGTTATTGAGGCGATGCTTAGGACGGATGCTCCTCTTTAGTGAGAGTGTCCTGAAATGTTTTAGAATGGAAAGACATGCCAATGGTGAGTCTTTTTTCACAACCGATTGAGTATTTCCCATTGTACAGCTCCAGAAGGGGGAGAGAGAGAGAGAGTCCTAAGAACTGCATCTGAGAAATCCACGGGAGAAAAGACCATCCATTGCCTATGTCCAGCATAGGGTGGAATTAGAACCATCCATGACCTCAGCATCCTGGCGTCCCAGGCAGAGGGTTGGGGGAATCAGCCTGTGTGCATGTGAGGATGAGTGAGAGAGAGAATTCTCTGTCTCCTTGACCCACCAGAGACAGCCTGGACCCCAGGCCCCAGTGCTAGGGCTGTTCCAACTTGTGCATTTGGGAGACTTGGTACCAAATCTTTTCCTCAGTGGGTCCCAAACCCCAGCAATGTGCTTCCCAAAGCAATGAGAAAAGGAAAAAAAAAAAAAGAGAGAGAGAGAGAGAGTAGCCTCTCGGAGTGGCTTCCAGGTGATGTTACTTCGTACCAGACAAGGCTGAGGTGACAGGGAGAGGTATGTTCAATGAAGCTTGTCGTGGGCAAGATTAAGAGTGAGTAGCAGAGAAAAGATAGTCAAGCACCTTATCTCTTTCCACAGAGAGACTAGGGTTGCAAAAGAGAAGAATGGGAGAGAGAGTGGCAAATCTTGGTGGGAGAGAAGAATGAGAGAGCGAAAGAGCGGTAGATCTCGGTGGGACCTCTAAAAATGTTAAGGTCACAGTGGAACCTCCAAAAATGTTAGGTCACATCGAGGTGGAACCTCCAAAAATGCTAGGGCACACTCCCAGCAGGGCCTCCAGAATGTGAGGTCAGGCCTGCCGGGAGTGTGGATGTCTGGTATATAATCTGGTGCTGCGTGAAAGATGCAAAGAATTGCACAGACGTTAGATTAGAAAATACAGTTTATTTAGAAAGTAAATTAGAAAGAGAGGGAGCAAGGAAAAAAAAGAGATTCACCTCCCCAAGTGGGGGAGGGAGGCAAAACTTAATAAAACATGGTCTGGCCATAGCTCAAAGAGCACATGGTCACACCATAGCTCAATAAGGCAATGACCGTAATGGCCTGGAAATGGTGACTTGCTTCTTGTGGCTGAGTCCTTTTAACCCTTCCCTTTGATGGGGGAAGGTCGTCAAGATGATTGGGCAGTGGTCTGCTCCATGTCATCACAGAGGACAGGCATGCACAGGTGAAGACGTCAGGTGATGGACTGCGGGCAGATGGGTGGGTTAGTCTCATGATTGCTGCCATGGCGGTGGGGTCTGTCAGTGTCATAAAGGTCACAAAGGGCTGATTAGGTTAACTTGGGTCTTATGAGTGGAGGCAAATACTTGAAATAGAAAAGCTAATTAGTACAAAACAAGCTACGGAGGGGAGTTGTAAGACAAGTATCAATAGCAACCTCTGAGAAACCAGTTCTGTCCTTGGCTAGTGATTAGAGGGTAAGTTAAGTGAACCATTAGAAAAACATGAGACTTAGGCAATGTGAAAATGGCTGCTCATGGGGTATATTAAATTCATGTTATAGCCTTTCAAAATGGAAGGTCGATTTTTCATTGTTTTTGAATGGAAAACTTCAAGGAAACATACCTTTTTGAAAAATTTGCACTGGTGTAAGTTTGTCCTGTATAATCACCAGCAATCTCTTTATGTCGCCTGAGAGGGTACGTCTGAGTGGTCTGCTAGATTTACGATGTCCCCTCAGAGGGGACATCCTAGTGCAAAGGGCTAGATTTTTTCCTTCTAATTAAATTGTGATGAGAATTCATTCCAAGACACCCTTCAAATATTTGGATTTTTAAAATTTGTTTTGATACTTCACAGTTTTTTGTAAGTCAGGATTTAAGGCCTGGACTTTGCTTCAGAATCTCACAAAGCTGCCACTGTGGTGTGTCTTAGTCCATTCAGGCTGCTATTCAAAATACCATCAATGGAGCAGCATATAATTAAGGGAAACATTGCTCACAGTTGTGGAAACTGGGATGTCTTAGATCAAAGCATCAGCAGATTTGGTGTCTGATGAGGGCCTATTTTTCTGGTTAATAGATGGCACTTTTCCACTGTGTCCTCACATGGTGGAAGGGATGAGGCGTCTCTCTTAGGCATCTTTTATGAAGGGCAGTAAGCCCATTCATGTTAATAACTACCTCATGCTGTCTTGCATTCCAGAGAGCTTTTGGGAGATGAGAAGAGAAGAGGTGAAGCTAGAGTTAGCATGCTCACAAACTGCATGGAGTGGAGTGCCCACTGGGCTAGACTGGATATGGGGTACTGTACATTGCTCTGCTAAACACTTGGAACTCCAGCCTGGGAACATCGTGAGATCCTGTCTCTACCAAAAAAAAAAAAAAATCAGCCAGGCATGGCAGTGTGCACCTGTAGTCCCAGCTACTTGGAGGCTGAGGAGGAAGGATCACCTGAGCCCAGGAAGTTGAGGCTGTGGTGAGCTGTGATTGTGCCACTGTACTCTAGCCTGGAGACAGAGTGAGACCCCAAACAAACAATCAAACAAAAAACCCACATGGGGTTGGGTGTGGTGGCTCACACCTGTAATCCCAGCACTTTGGGAAGCAGAGGTAAGAGGATTGCCTGAGTCCAGGGGTTCGAGACCAGCCTGGGCAACTTAGCGAGAACCTGTCTCTACAATAAATCAAAAAATTAGCTGGGTCTGGTGGTGCACGCCTGTAGTTCCAGCTACTTGGAAGGCTGAGGTAGAAGGATTGCTTGAACCCAGCAGGTTGTGAGGCTGTGGTAGCCATCAGTGTGTCACTGCATTCTAGACTGGGCGGCAGAGTGAGACTCCAACAAAAAACCCCCCACAAAACAAAACAAACAAAAAAACCAACTCATGTGGAATCTGGAGAAAATGTGCGGCTCTTCGCAAAGTCCCTCATGACCTGGACCCTCCCTCCAACCCTGTCAGGCTAGTTCCCCAAGTCCTTCCTGCAGCAGGTCTCTACATGTGCTCTTTTATATGCTCTTTCTGCGGTCTGAATCAACCCTGTACTTCTGTTCTGCAAGAGAAGCTCCTCTTCAGCCTTCAAAACCCAGAGCAGCTGCATCTCTCTCCAGAACCTTCCCTCCCCCCGCTCATCACCCCGTTTCTTCTCCCTACCTTCATGAGAGCATCCTTACTTCCTCCTAACTCCTATCTCAGGACATTCCCACTTCCGTCCTAGACAGGGACAACACTTTTAATTTAATTACTTATTTTATTAGCTAGTGCCCTTACTGAGCGCAGAAAGGGTGTGGTTCTCCTTTTCATCACCCAGGGCTGTGGACTGTCCAATGTCAAGTTGCGCTTTGCCAATGGAGCCACCAGGAGGTGGGCAACAAAATGGTCTTGGCATCCCTGGACAGGGCCCCTCGTGGGCACCTTGGCTAGTTAAATGGAAAGCAAACCCCATCCTTGATTTAGTCTTGTAATTATCCCCCAGATCAGCAGATGTGTGTCTTTCTGAAGAAACGGATGACGTGGTGCGTACATGTCTTCTTTCTGCTGCTGTGGGTGAAACAGAAATGGGGAAGTCCTTGCTGATGTTAGAAGCATAATTTTATATTTGTCAAAGTCTGGTGACAAGAGCGGGTGAGGGCCAGGGTGGGAGTGCATGCTGTCAGAGGGTGGGGGAAGCTCAGAGAAGCTGTGTTCACTTAGATGGCGGCTCAGCCATCTCTGACTATACAGAAATACCGATGACTGCAAGGCAGGCAGAGTTAGCATAGCACATAGTTTAGATGAATTAGGCAGCTTTTCTTTTTTTTTGAGTTGGAGTCTCACTCTGTCACCCAGGCTGGAGGGCAGTGGCATGCTCCCAGTCACTGCAGCCTTGACCTGCTGGACTCAGGCGATTCTTCTACCTCAGCTATCCAAGTAGCTAGAACTACAGGCATGTGCCACCACACCCGACTAATTTAGGCAACTTTTCTTAGGTAGGTCTAATTTAGATAACTGAGAAACAGGGTGGTTAAACATTCAGTGTCTTTTTAATTGGTACACAACCTCCAACTGACCAGCCAGGTATATCAGACCTGACCACTTTGTGGGGTGAAATATGAAACTGTGAATGCAGTAAATCACATAAACAATAGAGAGTTACCCAAAATATAGACTCTATGTTCTAAGAAAACCCCAAATCTAAGTTAGGCAGTAATTTGCATTATTTAGAAGGTACTTGTGACCTTAAAATATTAAGTAGTCAAAAACTCATGACCAGGGCCAGGTGTGGTGCCTCATGCCTGTAATCCCAGTACTTTGAGAGGCCGAGGTAAGAGGATTGCCTGATCCCAGGGGTTCAAGACCAGCCTGAACAACTTGTTAAGACCTCATCTCTACAATAAATAAAAAAGCTAGCTGGGCATGTTGGCATATGCCTGTAGTTTCAGCTACTTAGAAGGCTGAGGCAGAAGGAGTGCCTGAGCCCAGCAGGTCAAGGCTGCAGTGGCTGTAAGCATGCCACTGCACTCCAGCCTGGGCAACAGAGTGAGGCTCCAACTCAAAAAAAAAAGAAAAAAAAAAATCAAAATCAAAACAAAATAAAAACCACATACCAGATACCTGCATCCCTCCACTCTTTGCTCGTGGAATGGTTTACTTATTCATCATTGTAAAATTATACAAAGCTTCTTGTCAAAGGCAAGCATATGTCTTTCTCTTAAGGCACCTATAATTCTTTCCTGAACATGTCTTCTTTCAAATAAACTCTATCTTAAACTATGTTTTGGACTTGCTCTGAAATTCTGTTGCGATGTCAAAGACCCCATGGAACAAATACACTGCACCCTATCCAGCATCATCTTGAGTTTGAATCTTAATGGACTAGTGGTTGACTATGCTCTGTGGGGCCCTGGAGGCCCAGGTTGGGGCACTTTTCTTTAGACAAGTGTTGCTTTTGCTTCTGCCTGTAGCCTGAGGCCATGCCCACCCAGGCCTACAAGGTCCCCAAGAAGGTTAAGCTCAGGCTCAGCTTCCTTCTCCCTTGCCACTCTTCTAGCATCCAAATTCTGATATCTCTGCTCCAATCTGACTCCAGCCACCCTCCCTGCAGTGGTGGCCACCATGGCCCCCAATCCCTGGGCCTGACA
Organism: Tarsius wallacei; assembly: GCA_963574415.1. NCBI lineage: Eukaryota > Metazoa > Chordata > Mammalia > Primates > Tarsiidae > Tarsius > Tarsius wallacei. The sequence goes on along the minus strand of CAUYQG010008739.1, from coordinate 3,126 downwards.
GTCCTTGCCCTGGTCGTAGTAAATAATAATTCCTGCCCTGACAAATAAGAATTCCCGGGGTCGGTGTAAGGATCAAATACATGAGTACATATGGACAGCTGGCACCATAGCTGGCACGATGAGGGCATTATCAATGTGTGTCATTACCGTTATTATGGCCTAACATGTTGTATTTGAATGATCAGCCCCAAGATAAAGAAATTCTATTCTAACTCTGTTTTTGTTATCATTATTGGAAGCTAAATAATACTCCCCCAAAGATGTCCACATCCTAGTCCCTGGAACCCATAAGAATATTATCTTCCATGGCAAAAGAGACTTTGCAGATGTGATTGAATTAAGGATCTTGAGATGGGGAGATTATTCTGGATTATCTGGAACAGGAGAGGGGAGCAGTAGAATTGCGAGGGTCTTCCTAAGCAGAGGCAGCGGATATGGTGGTAGAGGGAGAGATCACAGTGAATGCGATTGCTGGCTTTGAAGATGGAGGCAGAGCCATGAGTCAAGGAGTGCCAGCAGCCTCTAGAAGCTGGAAAAGACAAGAACAATTCTCCTTGGAGCCTCCAGAAGGAATCAGCCCTGCTGGCACCTTGACTTCAGCCTAGTGAAACTGATTTTAAACTTCTGTCCTCCCGAACTGCAAGAGAATACATTTTTGCTGTTTTATTTTATTTTTGAGGCAGGGTCTCACTCTGTTGCCCAGGCTGCTGGAGTGCCTCCCAAGTAGCTGGGACTACAGGTGCACATCACCACATCTGGTTAATCTTTTCATTTTTGTAGCGACGAGGACTTGTTATGTTGCCAGGGCTGGTCTTGAACCCATGGGCTCAAGTGATCCTTTCACCTTGGTCTCCCAAAGTGTTGGGATTACAGGAATGAGCTACTGTGCCCAGCCTACATTTCTGCATTTCTGTTATTTTAAATCACTACATTTGTAGTAAGCTGTAAAAGCAGCCATAAGAAAGGAATATAATAATAATTATTATTATTGCCATTGTTACTTTTAGTGTCTCTTCCCTCCTTTCCTTCTGTCTGCCTTCAAGAAAATACAATTTCTTGGGCTTAAAAATCCACCCCACCTAAATCTTCTTAGAGGAAGAACTTGGATGGCTGTGAAACCTCCTGTATAAAATTAACATCCGGCCATGGGGTAAATGTTGTAAAAAGAGATCTGAGTCCTGAGAACCTGCAGTGATAGTTACAATTTAACAGATCTGTTGTTTCTAAGTTCATTTTCACTTCAGCAGAGGACAACTGATTATCTTCCTGTCCTGACCTCTGGGGAGGGGGAAGCTGCCTCCAAGGCTCATAGATATACTCTCCCTTAAACAATGGCGGGGAGGGGAGCTGCCTCCAAGGCTGATGTATATACTCTACCTCAAACAATGGGCTAAGGTTGCTTGACAACAAAAGTGGCCCCAACCTCCAGAGACCCCCCATCTCCTGCACAACTTCCTAAACTACCTCCATGATGGCTCACGGTCCAGCAGCCAGTAGGTGATCGTCCTGGGGTTGCTTTATAGATTGCACCTATTGTAAAACCCAAGAATGGGATTCAAGATAATTTTCAGACTCTGATGAGCCCAGAACACAGTCTAGGAAGCTGGCTTTACTGGCCTGGGATGCCCTCCCAGAAACGGGCTCTGTGATGGAAGACAGTCTCAGCATCCCCCTTGACATCAGCAATCAGCAGTCCCTACCAAATTCCCTTTATAAACCCAGCCTCTGAATTCCCCAGGGAGGTGAATTTGAGAAATATCCCCTGTCGTCCTCACTTAGCTGCTTTGCGATATTAAACCCCTTTCCTGCTGTAATGGCTGCATCAGTCTTGGTCTTTCTGGGCAGTGAGTTGTAAGAACCCAGTCAGGCTGTAACACCCACGGCTCCATTCCTCCACTACCTGCCCTGCCTTCATTTATAATGCGGTGACGTTCTCCCAGGAGGTCCATGGGTATCTGACTCACTGTAACGGGTGTGGATGGAAGGGGTGGCAGGGGCTTCGGATGTAGATATGAGCTCCACTCCAGACCCATTCTAAATCTTAAGCTATGGGCATGGGGTACGAAGTCTTCATTTAAAAAAACCCAACAAAACCAGCATCCTGGAAGATTCTTATGCATAAGAAAGGTTAAGAACCCTTGGTTTAGATGCAAAATGCATCCCGCATTCAATTTTTACTTGTTCTTAGATATCTGTAGCAAAATTCACAAGTTCCAGCAGAGGGAGATGTTACTGCATGAAAGGAAAAATCTTTGGCAGGAAGATGGGGTTTGACAAGCTCCACATTCCAGAACAGGTAAATGAAGATGCAGCCCTTCGCCACGATGTCGGCCCATGAAAGGGTTTCTCCACCTCCCAGAGGATCTCAGATGAGAATCAGGCAGTTTGTAGAACAAATGCTGGCTGGTCGTGTTCATGTTCTGAGAATTTGGAAAATGGTCAAAGCACAATGCGGTTAAATTAGTAAGATCTTTGTCTTTAAGAGGGACCCGGGGGAAATTATTTTACACCTATGGCATGCCAGGTGTGCCTCTAGTTCTGTGTTGTCATGCTTGGCTCTCTGAGGAAGCTATGGATGACGCTGGATGTTTCTTAATCCCCAGGTGACATGAGAAATGGTTGCAAGGAGCGTTCACTCTCGGACTCGATTTGCTCTTATGTTATTCTGCCTTCACAACTGGATTCAAGCCGGGCTCGGTGGCTCAGCCTGTACTCCCGCACTTTGGGAGGCTGAGGCGAGTGGATTGCCCGAGCCCGTGGGTTCAAGACCCACCTGGGCAACTTGGCGAGACCTCATCTCTACAATAAATCAAAAAAATTAGCCGGGCGTGGTAGTGCGCGCCTGTAGTTCCAGCTACTTGGAAGGCTCAGGCGGAAGGATCGCCGGAGCCTAGTAGGTCGAGGCTGCGGTGGCCAGGAGTGGCCACTGCACTCCAGTCTGGGCGACAGAGTGAGACTCCAACTCAAAAAAAAAACCCCCCAAAACAAAAAACAACTGGATGCAGAATTGAAGGGATAGAAATTGTAACTAAAAAGGGAAAGAGACATTTCTGCAATGAGCTCCTCGTGCAGCCACTTGGCCACTGTCGCCTCTAATCCTCGGTCACCCTGCAAAGTCTGGATTAG